>CAUYON010069557.1:0-54517 GCA_963573935.1 Arctocebus calabarensis | reverse complement strand
ATAGCCGGGCATTTGGTGGATGCTGTAGTCCCAGCTACTCGGGAGGCTGAGGCAAGAGAATCGCCTAAGCCCAGGAGTTGGAGGTTGCTGTGAGCTGTGTGATGCCACGGCACTCTACCGAGGGCGATAAAGTGAGACTCTGTCTCTACAAAAATATAAAATAAAATAAGAATTGAGGTTGATTAGGTTGCGCTTTACAATAGACTAAATACTACAAAAGAAAAGATCGTGAAGATGTAACAATAGAAGCCTAAATTAGGGCCAAGGAAGAAAATAAAGGCTAAAAAAATTAACAAAATTAGCCATTGGGACAGTGTCATTTGGACTAATATACATGTAACTGGAATCTGAGGGAGAGGGTGGGAGCATCGAAAAACACTGAAATGGCTCAATTAATTGAAGAGGTAAACACATAGAACCAAGAAACTTAATGAACCCCTCGCAGGATAAAAAAAATCATAATAGGGCACACTATATCAAATTGCTGGAAGCCAATGATAAAGATAAAGAGAAAAGATAAGATTACATAGGAAGAAAGATCAGAATATCCACTGATTTCTTATTAGAAATGATGCAAGCCTAAAGGCAATTCAAACAACATTTGTGAAGCCCTAGGGGGGAAAAAAAATTAACCTAGTGTTCTGTATTCAGAAATACTCCTCAAAAATTCAGGTTAAAAGACATATTCATATAAAATCTGAAAATATTTGTCACTAGCAAGCCTGTTGCTACAGTAAATGTTAAAGGAAGTTCTTCAAGCAAAAGTTATTTTACATATAAAGTCGGATCTTTGAGGAATCCCACAAGTTTGATATATTGTATTCTCATTTTCATTCAGTTCAATACATTTTTCTAATTTCCTTTGTGATTTCCTGACCTACTGGATTTTTTAGAAGTGTTGTTACATTTCTGAATATTTGGTCATTTTCCAAAGATTATTTTTTCTTTTCTAATGAAATTCGTTCAGATAACATATTTATTTCTGTGCATTTACATTTGAGATTGTTTTATGGCCCAGCAGACATGATTAATCTTGATAAATTTTCCAAATGTACTAGAAAAGATGTATGACTAATAAACCTCAGAATGAGTAACATTAGAAATAGCAAATATTTCAATTTTTAATTTTTTAAAAGATAATTGACCTTTTAGAGCAAAAATGATAGCGGTTTGTTTAGGGGTTCATAACATGTAGAAGTGAAATGTATGAAGTAAGACAACAGGAGGGGAGAATGTAGTATTAAGAACCTCACATTTTATACGAAGTATTGTTTTTGTTTTTTGTTTTTTGTTTTTTGTTTTGAGACAGAACCTCAAGCTGTCGCCCTGGGTAGAGTGCCATGGCATCACAGCTCACAGCAACTTCCAATTCCTGGGCTCAAGTGAGTCTCCTGCCTCCGCCTCCCAAGTAGCTGGGACTACAGGCACCCACCACAACACCCGGCCATTTTTTGGTTGCAGCCGTCATTATTGTTTGGTGGGTCTGGGCTGGATTCGAACCCGCCAGCTCAGGTGTACGGGGCTGACGCCTTAGCCCACTGAGCCACAGGCGCCGAGCCTTATATGAAGTATTGTTTGAGAATAACTTCTGATAAACTAAGGGTGAACATTTTAAACTCTTGAGCAGACAGCAAAAAATAAACAAGCCAGTTGAGGAATAAAATGTAATACTAAAAAAATACTCAATCCAAAAGAGAGCAGAGAAAGAGAAAAGATGGAAAAGGAGGAGGAAAGAGAACAGATGGGAAAAGTAGGGAACAAATCAAAAGAAGGTACCCATAAACCCAGGGTTACTGGTAATTACGGTAACTGTAGATAGTCTTACTTTAAAGTCAGAGATAATCAGACTGGGCAAAACAAAATAGAGCTATATGCTTACCACAAGAAACTCATTTTAAATGTAAAGACATACACAGATTAAAGGCAAATCAAAGGATGGAAAGGGGTATATTATACAAACCGTAATAAGAAAGCTGGAGTGTCCATATTAATTCAATATAAAGTACATTTTAAGACAGGAACTGTTGCCAGTGAGAAAGAGGTAATTTCATCTTGATTAAAAGTCAATTCATCCAAAAGACTTAATGCTAAATATGTACCTATTAACATCTTTCAAATACAGTAAAACCTCTAACGGTTGACTACTCAAGGGACTAACAAACTGGACAACACATGGAGGTGGTCAACATAAAGAACTAGGCTGTAGGAAGGTGGTCACCTATAAAAGATGTTACAACTTTTATTGTAATGAAAACTGATGGGATTGAAGAAGAAATAAGCAAATCCATAATTACAGTTGGAGATTTCAACACTTCCTTCTAAAGAATTGATGGAACAACTTGTCAGAAAATCAGTTAGGATACAGAAGACTTGAACAACACAATCAACCAGCTGCCCTAATTGACATTTATACAGCACATACAATAGCAGTTTTCAAGTGTGTCTGGACAGTTTACCAAGATTAACCAAATGTTTGGCCATAAAACGACTCAATAAATGTAAAAGCATTAAATGGTATAAATTATCTGACTGAACTAAGTTAGAAAAAAACAAAAAATGATTGGCAAATTACCAACATTTAGAAATGAAATAACATTTCTAAAAACTCCAGTAGGTTGGGGGCTTGGCACCTGTGGCTCAGTGGGCTAAGGCGCCAACCATCTAAACCTGAGCTGGCAGGTTCAAATCCAGCCTGGGCCCGCCAACCAACAATGACGGCTGCAACCCAAACAAAAATAGCTGGTCTTTGTGGCGGGAGCCTGTAGTCCCAGCTACTTGGGAGGCAGAAGCAGGAGACTCGCTTGAGCCCAGGAATTGGAGGTTGCTGTGAGCTGTGATGCCATGGCAGCTTGAGGCTCTTTCAAAAAAAAAAAAAAAAAAAAAGAAAGTTAGAAAATATGTTGAACTGAAAGAAAATAAGAGTACAACCTGTCAAAACCTATGGGATGCACTAAAGCAAAGCAAAATTTATAGATTTAAGTGTTTTGATATAGAAAGCTTAAAATCAGTAGATTTCTACCTAATGAAATTAGGAAAAGAAAGCAAGTCAAACCCAAAGTAATTGTAAGGAAATAATAAAGATAAGGGTACTAATGAGTGAATTAGGAATAATAGGAAAAATCTTGACCTTACCTCTCACCATACACAAAAATTCCACATGTATCATAGACCAAAATATAAAGCTCCAAACTTTCTAGAAGACTTGTATTGGAGAAATACTTCATGACCTTGAAGTTGGGGGAGATTTCTTAGGGCATTGGCAGCAGTTAACCATGAAAGAAAAATTTGAATTGGATTTAAATTTTGAAACTGCATTTTATAAGGTGTCATTAAGAAAATGAAGACACAAGTTACAGGCAAGAAGAAAATATACTTGAACATATTTTCTCAAGATACTTGCGTCCAGAATGTATTAAATACACTGTACAACTTGAGCCTTTTTTTTTTGATAAGAGATTTGAACAGACAGTAGAAAAAAGAATATATGCTAATATCCAGGAGGCACATGAAAGGACACTTACTTCATTAGTCACCAGACAAATGCTAATTAAATCAATGTGATGCTATATCCACTAGAACAGCAAAGATTAAAAAGACCTTCAGTACCAAGTGGTGAAGATGTGGAGGGACTTCAATTTACATATTGTTAGAAATCCAAATTGATGCAACCACTTCGGAGTATTGTTTGTCAGTGTCTTAAAATGTAAACACGTACCATATGACCACCAATTCTACTACCTGTTTACTCAAGAGAATCGAAAACATTTCCACACAGAATTCTTTTTTTTGAGATAGAGTCTATTACTCTCGGTAAGTGCTAGGGCGTCACAGCTCACAGCAACCTCAAACTCTACACTTAAGCGATTCTCTTGCCTCAGCCTCCCAAGTAGCTGGGACTACAGGCACCCGCCACAACGCCTGGCTATTTGTTTTTTTTTATTCATTTGTCGTTTAGCTGCCCCAGGTCCGGTTCAAACCCACCAGCCCCTGTGCATGTGGTTGGGCGCCATAACCACTGCACGGGCGCCAAGCTTCCACACAGAATTCTATACAACTGTTCGTAGCAGCTTTATTCATAATAACAAAATCTGGAAAAATCCAAATGTCTCTGAACAGACTAATGGGTAAGTAAATTGTGTGTCCATGCAATGAAATATTACTCAGTAACAAAGACAAGTGACCTATTCATCATTCAACGGGATGAAAATTGGTGAAGCCAAAGCTGGTTCTTTGCAAAGATTAATAAAATTGACAAAACTAGCTAGTCTGAACAAGAAAAATGATACAAATTATTGCATTCTAGATACAATATGCTGGAAATAAAATAAGGGTATCAGTACAAATCCTGTAGATATTTCAAGCATAATAAGAGAATAATAATTTTGTGCCAATAAAATTGCTAATTTAGGTGAACAGGACAAATTCAAATGTATTCCTTAGGGATACATTTTGACAAAACATAAACAAATTGAATTTGGCAATACATAAAGGGAAAATTCATTAAGACTAAGTAGGATTTATCCCAAGAATGCTAGGTTGGTTGAGCATTGGAAAATCAATCTCTATAATTCACCATATTGCAGAATAAAGCAAAACTAACATGGGAGGACTTAACTACTAATTTTAAGACTTATTATAAAGCTACACTAAATAAGATAATGCGATATCAGCTTAAAGGTAGAGTGGAGAGTCCCAAAATAGACACTCATGTGGTCGCTTGATTTTTGTCAAAGTTGCCAAGATATTTCAATATGTGGAGAATAATCTTTTCAACATATTGTGCTGGAACAACTAAATATATAAAAGGAAAAAAATCTTGACTTCACTCTGTACACAAAATCATGTACTGTATGGCCCTACATACATGAACTGTTAGGAAGAATAAATCTCAAATTTGTAGAAATAAAAAGCCAGAAATGGAATTTTTATTAAATTATTTGTGTAGTTCAGTTGTCCCATAAAGTCCATCGTAAAAATGAGCTTCAATTCTTGTCTTAATGCAGCTTAAGATATAGTACAGAGCACGAAACAGAGCTTTGGAGCCAAGCAGAAATGCACATGAATCCCTCCCAGGTCTGTGAATATACATTTCATCTCACCAAGCCACATATGCATAAGCTATAGGTGGAGAATCGTGCCTTTTTTCTTAAAGTGGCTGTGAAGATGAAATGAACTATCCTATGTCAAGTACCTAGCTCAAGTACCTTGCACTTCATAGGCATTAAAATGATGCTGGGGAATAATAAAAGCAATATTACGCCTAGTGTATTTAAAGTACCTACATTGCATTTTCAAAAGTTTAGTTAGAGTGCAAGAGAAAAGAAATCTTTTATCACTTTAAATATTTTCAGAAATGTGTCGTTGAAGCTGTAGAGGAAAACTCCAGGTTAAACTTCTTCCAGCATGCTCTGTATAATTAGCTTTTTCCTCAAATACTCTGTGCATTTCACCTTTATACTTTAAACTCATACCATTTCCCCAACTAATTTCCATCTCTTCAAATTTTATCCATCCTACCTACCTAGTTACCTTTTCCAACATCTTATATCTATTTCACCTGATGTGAGCAACAAGGTTTAAACACTTTCGTATTTCCTGACCCCCAACATGATTAAGAATTACATAACTTGAAGTCAGATCTAGGTTTGAATTCTGGCTTGCCACTTAACTAGTACATGACTATAGGCAAATTACTTAACCTTTCCAAGCCTCGGTTTCCTCATCTATAAATGAAAATAACTATTATCTTAAAAATTAAATGAGAATCTGGAAAGTACCTGATAATTTTAGTCATTAAAATAGTTAGTGTTGGTGGTATCTGTGGCTCATCAAATAGGGCGCTGGCCCCATATACCAAAGTTGGCGGGTTCAAACCCGGCTTTAGCCGAACTGCAAAACAGAAAAATAGCCAGGCGTTGTGGCGGGCGCCTGTGATCCCAGCTACTCAGGAGGCTGAGGCAAGAGAATCGCCTAAGCCCAGGAATTGGAGGTTGCTGTGAGCTGTGTGACACCATGGCGATAAAGGTGTCTACTGAGGGTGATAAAGTAAGACTCTGTCTCTACAAAAAGAAAAAATAGTTAGTGTTTTGCTTGATTAATTCATACTGATCTTTACTTTAGTTTCCAGGAATATGGATCTACTGCAGCACCCCATGCTGATAGTGAATATGAGAGAAGAATGATGTCTGTATATAATCATGTCTTGGAGGAGGTAGAATCACTCAATCGAAAATACACTCCTGTTTCTTATATGGCAAGTGGCATTTGTTTTACTGAGCTTTTTTTAATGCGGAAGAGGATTTTTTTTTTCCATGTGTTTGGCACTTACTGTGTGAGCTCAACAAGTTAACCCCTCTATACTTATCTCCTGATCTCTGAAAAAGGGCTAATATGGTACCTACCTCCTAGCATTGCGGTGGGGATAATGAGATAATCCATGAAAGTACTTAGCACTGTATCTGCTACATAGCCACATTAATAAAGAAAATCTCTGCCGGAATGCAGATTAAACTTTTTTTTTCTTTTTCAACAATTTAACTGAAGTTACAATAGGTCTCAACCCTGGCTGCATATTAGAGTCAATTTGGGAGCTTTTTCTTTTTTAATTTGGGAACTTAAAAAAAAACACACACACATCAATATCCAGGCCCCACCCCAGAATAATTAACTCAGAATCTCTGGAACTGAAGCCCAGGCATAAGTACTTTTTTTTTTGAGACAGAGCCTCAAGCTGTCACCCTGGGTAGAGTGCTGTGGCATCACAGCTCACAGCAACCTCCAATTCCTGGGCTCAAACGAGTCTCTTGCCTCCGCCTCCCAAGT
This sequence comes from Arctocebus calabarensis, assembly GCA_963573935.1. Lineage (NCBI taxonomy): Eukaryota > Metazoa > Chordata > Mammalia > Primates > Lorisidae > Arctocebus > Arctocebus calabarensis. The sequence goes on along the minus strand of CAUYON010069557.1, from coordinate 47,695 downwards.
AGCTGGGACTACAGGTGCCCACCACAACGCCCGGCCATTTTTTGGTTGCAGCCGTCATTGTTGTTTGGCGGGCCCTGGGGCTGGATTCGAACCCGCCAGCTCAGGTGTACGTGGCTGGTGCCTTAGCCCGTTGAGCCACAGGCACCGAGCCTCCAGGCATAAGTACTTTTAAACACTCCCAGGTGATTCTGTCTGAAAACCACTGGCCAACTGAAACAGAAAGAACTGGGTTGTTATCTGTCAGTAAGTCATTTCCTGCCAGGTCATGACATTAATGTCTTTTAATACACTTCCACCTTCAGCCTGGGGAATCTTTGCTGCCTCTGGCACTGTTGTACACTCACTTTTTATTAAATCTGCTCCCCCAACTTCCCAGTCACAGGACAAATTGACACACTGTCATACAGATGTTCTCCTCCCTGCCTTACTATGTCCCAATGTCTCAGCAGAGATTGTTATAACAGAATATCACAGACTGGGTGGTTTAAACAAGAGTCATTTATTTCTTACAGTTCTGGAAGTGGGGGGGGGAGTCCAGGATCAAGGTGCCTGATGAGGGCTTTCTTTCTGGTCTTGGTGATAGCCACCTGCTGGCTATGTCTTTACATAGTTGGGGAAGAGAGAGAGCTCAAGTATCTTCCTCTTTAAGGATAAGATCTCCAAATACCATCACATTGGAGATTAGAGCTTCCAACACGGAACGCAGATACTCAGTCCATAAAACCTGATATCTGAACTTTACACTTGGAGAGTTTCTCTTTGCCTGCTCACACATTAGAAGTTGATATTCCCTGTAACTGGCTTCCTGCTCTTCTCATTCTGTACTTTCCCCTCCCTTATCAAGAGTCTTAGAGTGAATTGGCAGAATTTGTCATTAAAGAGTTAGATTAAAGGATGGATAATTCCTTCAACACACGACTCTCTGTTGTCAAATTCTCAGTAGTTTTTGCCGAATCCACACTGAGATTGGTTGGTTAGACAGACTGTAAAGACTATCTTTGAAGGAAGTACACCTAAGTGAGACAGTGATTATTTTCATATCCCTTACACCCCACCCCAAGAAGTCAAATAGATGCTAAACAGTAACTTCATTTAGATGGCTTTGAATCACTGAATACAATGAAGAGAATGGAAGATTTCTATCCAGGAGAAGACACAGAACAGAGAAAAGAGCCCTAGGCTCATTCAGGACTAGGTTCATGTTCTGGCTGTGTCACTCAGCAGCTCGGTGACTTTAGACAAATTACATTAACTTTATCCTTTTGTACGAAATGGAAAAAATATCTATTTCACAAGATTTTTGTGACATTTAAATGAAATAATATATTTTGCCTACCCCAGTACCTGGCATATAAGGAGTGGTTAATAAAAGTTGTAGTTTTTTTCTTTCCCCCATTTCCAACTTGTATTTTATAGATTTGATACTTTCTGAGCCCCCAGATTTAGTGCATTAAGTATTTATTGGATGCTAGGAATAGAAATATGACAGAGACACAGAATCTTCCTTCAGGTTGTCACTAGTCTAAGAAAGAAAGATTTTATAAACAAATAACTACAATATATGTACAGTAATAGAGTTCTGCACAAGGTAGAGATGTTTTATGTTAAAGGACAGGGAAAATCAAGTCTGGGTGCAATTCAGAGAGAAGGTATCTTTGCATATGAGTTTTCCAGACAGATAAGAAGGGGTAGTGAATCTTAAGCAGAGACATGTTCAAAAGCAGAGATGTCAAATAACATGTCTTTGAGAACAGTTGTTATGGCTGCAGAGTAGTGTACAGACTGAGGGTTGAGAGACTGGCAGAGGCCAGATGACCATGGCTTTAGATGCAGAATTAAGGAGTTTGGATTTTTACTCTTAGGCACAGGGGGAACTTTTTAAAAATTTTAAATGGGTGGGAAAAAGAAATGCTTAAGATAAATTGTATATTATTGTTATGTAAAAGCAGAATAGGTAATGGTACAAAGGGTATAAAATTAGAAAAAAGATGAATGGTTATAAGGCTTTTGCAGTAATCCAAAGTAAGGACCAAATTAATAAAATAGCAATAGGAATGAGAAGAACAGATGTATATGAGACATATTTAGAGGTAGTATTTTCAAGGCTTGAGTTTTTTTTTTTTAATTAGATAATGAGGTGATGGAGATATGACTTCCAGCAATCAAACTTGATCCCTTACTGAGATGCAGACTATAGAGAGGTGGTGGAAGAAGATGAGGTCTATTTTCAAGCTGTCTTTAGGCAGTTGGATAATAAATAGGTCTGAATTAGAAGAAAGATGGGCCAGAATGCACATAAGGTTGTCAAGAGCTTAGAGGTCTTAAAAGTCATGGGAACAGAGAGAATTGTCTATGAAGAACATATAGATTGAAAGAGAAGATGTTCAGCATTTAAAGAACAAACAAAAGAGGAAAATCTTAGGAAAGAAAATGGAGAAAGGAAGGATCAGGAAAAAAAATGAGGGTAGAGACCTCATTCCTCATAAGTGGAATTTCATGGAAGAAGAGCATATCAAGTGCCACAGAAACATTAGAAAATATACAAAGACTGAAAAGTATCTGTTAGATTGGGCAATCAAAAAAAATGTTAGTCCTTCTGCTTGTTTACTAATCATGGTATATAATTTCATATCTTCAGACTATTACTTTAATAGTGATCTGCTAACATACATATGGAGGTGTATCCAAAGGCCTGTGGACCCCAGAGACGGTCCACACTTTTCCCATTGGGGGATTGTAAAATCTGCATTTATTCTTTTAAAAGGCAAAATGGCGGCTTTCTGCCTGAAAACAGCTTAAAGTTACTTATGGTTCTCTTAAGTCTACCCTTTAAAGCTGCCTGGAACAGCTTAAAGTCACTTAAGTCTGAAGTCCATAAACACTATTGTGGCATCAAAGATCCCAATAGTATGTTCTTGCAGATGCTTTTCAGATTTTTTGATGCAGGAAGATGAGTAGTGCTGTTTTAACAGTTAAACCTAAAGAAATAGAACCAGTGTCTGTAAATCTGTGTTGTGGTTATCGCAAGTAATAGACCTAGCATTTGTACTGTGAGTCTGTTGGGCACAAAGTGTTTGACTGCCTGAACCCAATAAGGAGTGGATTTTTCTGGCTTTTAGCCTAAACACCCAGCTTTTTAAAAAATGTTTACAGCATGAGCACTTAGATAGCACCCTGCTTGGACAGGCTGAACACTACATAGTGCAGTGGTTTCCAGCGGGGGAGGGTATGGTGTCACTGAGGAGAGGATGGTAGACCAAACAGGAATGGTTCTGGTTCACCCGAAGTTAAGTGGTCTGCTTATGCAAATCATTGGTGAAATAGAACAAAATCAACGAACGAAAAGTTAAACAACCTAGGTTCAAGTCTAGCTTGTGCCATTACCAGTCTCTGACCTGTATTATCAGCAAAATTGAGGATTAGACTGGGCAGTTTTAAAAATATCTTCGAATATATTCTGATTCCGTTACTGCTGTTACTAAGATGCCATGTCTAACAGATGCTTTTCATTCTTCTTGTTTCTATTCCTCTGCACTTAAACTTTGATTTTTAAAAACCTCAATTAAATGTGTGAAGTAGATTTTAGGAATAAGATATTTTATTGGCTCGGCACCCATAGCACAGTGGTTACAGTGCTGGCCACATACACCAAGGCTGGCAGGCACTAGCCACATACACCAAACCCAGCTCCAGCCAGCTAAACAATGACAACTGCAGCAAAAAAATTGCTAGGCATTGTGGCAGGCGCCCGTAGTCCCAGCTACTTGGGAGGCTGAGGCACTAGAATCACTTGTGCCCAAGAGTTGTAGGTTGCTGTGACACCACGGCACTGGGCGATGAACGAGGGTGATGGCTTGTCTCAAAAAAAAAGATATTAAAATTTTAAGATTTCATAGAAGTAGACTATATAAGTTAGTCATCTTTCATCTGAATTCTGGTAAGTTGCCACCATTGCTCACTCTCTGGGAGCTGATGCTGTAGAGAAGCCACCTAGTGGAGATGGGAGGAAAGAATGAGTCAGCTCAATGCCAAAACTCCTCATAGGATCTGATGTCAAGCCTCAGACACCCAGATACTGCTCTGGCTTCTTTACCATGCTCTTTATCATATTCTGCCATAAGATAATTAATCTATATTTTAGTATAAAACATAATTATATAATAATATGTCTGGTAACTCTAAGCATGCTAGTCCAAAATCCTAAATTTGCATATTGCTTGGCCTTCAAAAGGATATAGATTTTCTCTTTTCTATCAGTTATTTTTTATTGAATATACTTCAAAATAAAGTAAAAATTTGTCATTATACTTCTTGACATGAAAGATTTTATAGATAGACACAGTTCCTGGATGTTGTATTATTTCCTGATTGGCATATATATTTGTACTGATCTGTATGAGCATTTGTAGTTTGAAAGTGAATTTATCATTTGTTGATGAAATTGAAAATTTATTATCATTTAATATTGTTTCTTTTCTTCCCCCAGCATACAGCATGCCTCTGTAATGCCATCATTGCTTTGCTGAAAGTTCCCCTTTCATTTCAGAGATATTTTTTCCAGAAACTTCAGTCTACCAGCATCAAGGTAATGTAGGGAGAATACTATATTAATACAGGTTTAAAATCTATCTTTCTTTTTTTTTTTTTTTTTTTTGTAGAGACAGAGTCTCACTTTATCGCCCTGGGTAGAGTGCCGTGGCGTCACACTGCTCACAGCAACCTCCAGCTCTTGGGCTTAAGCGATTCTCTTGCCTCAGCCTCCCTTTTAGCTGGGACTACAGGCGCCCGCCACAGCGCCCAGCTATTTTTTTGTTTTGCAGTTCGGCCGAGGCCGGGCTTGAACCCGCCACCTTCGGTATATGGGTCCGGCGCCCTACTCGTTGAGCCACAGGAGCCGCCCTAAAATCTATCTTTCGAAGATTAAGTGGTACATAGCTACATTTCAGTATCTTATCTTTGGTTTTCGTTTTTTTTTTTTTTTAATTAAATCATAGCTGTGTACATTAGTGCAATCAAGGTTACAGTGTGCTGGCTTCATATACAACCTGAAATGTTTACATCAAACTGTTTAACATACCCTTCATGGCATTCTCTTAGTTATTGTATGAAGATATTTATTTGTATTCTGCATTTAGTAAGTTTGGCCTGTACCCTTCTAAGATGCACCGTAGGTGTGGCCCCACCAATTACCCTCCCTCCACCACAGCCTCCCACTTCCCTTCCCCTCCTTTGTCCCTTTCCCCATATTCTTGTGCTATAGTTGGGTTATAGCCTTCATATGAGAGCTATATATTAGCTTCATAGTAGGGCTGAGTACCTTGGATACTTTTTCTTCCCTTATCTTTGGTTTTCATACAACTTAACAGCCTTTAGTTGCACAGTTTCCTCCCTTTATCAAGTGGTTTTGTGAAGTAATGGGATTTGTGAGTTAACTTCCCTCCCTTTGAGTTCTGTCGTTTGTCTCTTACTTCCAGAAATAAGTTAGTGGGTTTTATCATATTAGCCTATAAGGATTTTGAGCTGAGTCTTTGTCTGATCAGCCTATTGAGACCCAACTTAGGATTAATCAGGTCCAGTAAAACATCACCAGTCCTACCTCCAAAGCACTGTTGCTTTTGAATAACAAGTTTTGAAGAGCTGGCCAGGAAATAGAACTAGTATTTTGAAATATTTAAGGCACTCAAAAGTCAAAAACTATTTTTGACTCAAAAAATGGAATTATTGGGAAAGGGGGGAAAATTGTCACTTCTGAGAGATTTCTTATATTGTTCCTATCAGTTAATGTTTTCAGTGAGCTTTTATATCCATTCAGATGCTTTTAATTATAATTAGCAGAGTATTCCACTTCAAAATTCCCTGAATAATAAGAAAGCTCAATTATCTGGGTAAGAAGTCCTAAGATACAATGTCTCTGGGGTTGATTAGCTTAGTAGCCCAATAATTATCGGAAAGATGGGTTTGTTCCATCTTCTCATTTAGCAAGACTTGAGCTTTCTGTAGTTGATAAGTATTTGGACTCTTTCATACTTTTTTTTTTTTTAATGCTTTAATGAGAGGTTTAAAATGTCATTGGACGTTCATTTGTGGGTATTGACTTTTTTATACTATAGTGACTTTATTGTGTAGGTAATTGTAGAATTTTAAGTTCATTTACATTTGAATTCAGTCCATTTAAAATTACCTAAGACCAAAGAGGTAGCAGCCAGACATGAAAATTTATGTGCTGCATTTCTCTACTCAAAGTGGTTAATTGTCAAAGAAATGCCCCACCAGAAAACTAGAACTTTTTCTTTGCTATTTTCTGATTCTCTGTTGCCCTCAAACAGAACTGAGATTTAAGATGTAAAACATAGTGGGGGTCGGTGCCCATAGCTCAGCGGTTAGGGTGCCAGCCACATACCCGTGAGCTAGCAGGTTCGAACCTGGCCTGGGCCAGCAAAGCAACAGTGACAACTACTATAAAAAAAAAAAAGTATCTGAGCATTGTGGCAGGCACCTGTAGTCCCAGCGACTTGGAAGGCTGAGGCAAAAGAATTGCTTAAGCCCAAGAGTTGGAGGTTGCTGTGAGCTGTGATGCTATGGCACTCTACCAAGGGCCACATAGTAAGTCTTTGTCTCAAAAGAAAGAAAGAAAGAAAAACAGAGTGGTATTTAAAAAGAGGCATTAGGGGTACAGAAGATGGACTTCCAAGGTACACCTGCCTGGTTGGCCCAGCATAATCGGGTCATGTGGAGGGGGAGGTATACACATGGGAACATGCTAACCTGTAACCAATGATTAGCACAGACATGTTCATCAAAAGGAAGCTTGCTCTTGGTTGTTGACATTTATTTTAATGTTGGCATTTCAGCTTGCTCTATCACCGTCCCCCCGGAACCCTGCAGAGCCCATTGCTGTCCAGAATAATCAGCATCTGGCACTCAAAGTAGAGGGAGTGGTTCAGCATGGATCTAAACCAGGACTCTTTCGCAAAATTCAGTCTGTCTGTCTGAATGTTTCTTCCACACTACAGAGTAAATCTGGACAAGACTACAAGGTAATTGAGAAAAGAGGCAGAATTGTGATACAGATTTTATGAACTCATTGATGGAAGTTTTCCCTTTTTTTTCACAGTTAAGCAGATTGCAATTACACCTTCAAAATGATTAGATGAACATAAATTAATAGCACATATTGAAGTTTGGGGAGCTAAAAAATAGCATTTCTCTTTTCCCTGCCTGGGTCAGTTAATACAGAGACAAAGCATGCGGTCAGGCAGAGATCAAAATATGAGTTTTATTATTGGTAGAACTGTGGGAAAATGTAATTCAGGTGCCTGGCAGCAAGGACTTCCTAATGTTAGACTTCCAAATTGAATTTTCCTACCCAGCCTCAGCCAGTACATATGAGAGCCTGCCCTTTCCTGAGTTGATGGCAGGGAGGAGTACCCCGATGCCCAAAGAAGGGAAAGAGAAGGCACTTGCCTTCCCATGCCTAGTTTCTGCCCTAAAATTTAACAATCTATAAGACTCACCTCCTCCCCCTTGAGGCTAACATCAGGAGTGGAGAATAAGTTTCTCTTTAACCTACTCAGCTCTCCCCCTAAAAAGTATACTTCTATTTGTTTTTCTCTATCTTAAATAAATGTTAGCATTTTTTTAAATGTATATAGCATAATGGTGAGATAAAGCAAAATCTTTCTATAAGGGTGTAACCCTAGAGATTTGCTGCTTTAAGAAGTCATGAAGTAGGTAAGTAGCAACCAAAATCAATCTTACATTATTAAGCTAAGATGCTAAATCTGTGCCCATGAAATACAAATGTTCTAAATACAGAATGTTCCTTTCTTTAGATGTTTCTTTCCAATTCCTTGGTGGTTTAGCCACAGTAAATGGAGTAGCAAGGAACCAGTTTACAATTGGATGAGCAAAATTGTTCAGATGCCCAGATTAGTGGTGTCCAATTTTATTGTGGCATGTCTGAACTAAGGTACCATAGCAAACAAGGAGTTATCAGTGAAAATACAAAAAGAGAGCATTTCATTTTCTTTAGTGATTTTAGGCTAAAAAGCCAAGGGAAGGCCTGGTTTAAGCCATTATTGCTTTTTTAACTTTGATAACTTCTTGTTTCTTAATAAGGCTCAGCCTTCATTCTCTTCTTCTCCTTTGATTTCTATGACACAAACCATGATGCCTTGTATATTTACTCAATAAATACTTCGTGAGCTCTTTTCTCTTCCCCCCTCCCCCCGTGTGTCTCATCTCTCTCTCTCTCTCTTTTTTTCTCTCTCTCTCTCCTCCCCTCATTTCTCTCTCTCTCTCCCCTTCTCCTTAATGCTGCTTTGCAGCTTCCCCCACCAATAAAGACCTTCCGTACAAAAAAAAAAAATACTTTGTGAAGGATGAAGACAAAAATTTATTATATGTTATGGTTGGCTAATCTCTGCTATCACAGAAGGTTGTAATGAGAATTTACATTTAATTTGTACACTTCTGCAGCCTCTCCCCACTTTGAGTTTGAAACAATAACCACAATTCTCTTTGTTTCTTATGTATAATTTCTACTGTTTAAAAAATATATTTAAACCTAGAAGTACTGGTCTTCTGCTTGTAAACACCTCACAGGAGGCATTGATTAAAGTCTGGAAGTTGATACAACAAGCCATGTAGTACATGATTAATTTGCAGTGTTGCTGACAGTGAGTTTGCAATTTTAAATGCAGCCTTTCAGGATGATCAGTTTGCCTAGGCCTACTTCTGGTTCTTCTAGGGAAATTCTTTGATAGGTATATTCTTTTTTTTTGAGACAGAGTCTTACTATGTCACCCTCAGTAGAGTGCCATGGCATTGCAACTCAGTAACTTCCAACTTTTGGACTTAAGCAGTTCTCTTTGCTTCAGCCTCCCAAGTAGCTGGGACTACAAGGTACCTGCCACAATGCCCGGCTATTTTTTGTTGCAGTTGTCATTGTTGTTTAGCTGGCCCGGGCTGGGTTTGAACCCACCAGCCTCGGTGTATGTGGCTGGTACAGCTGTGCTACAGGTGCGCAGCCTGACAGGCATATTCTTTAGGGAATTAGAAGCCCTACAAATGTTGAATATGAGGCAGGGAAGAAAGTACCTATATTATACATAATTCTAAGATCTTATACTGGCTGGTTGACTTCAGTTCATTAATGTTATAGATAACTATCTCTGTAAAAGTGACCTCATGAGAACTAGACATTGAGATACAAAGCTGCAGAGTCCGTTTGTATGATTGATTATACTACAGAAACACAACATAAACATAGAGCCTGGTCAATTGTCTAGTGAGATTACCTGTATATGCATCCTCAGACTAAGTCTTGTTCTTACCATGCTTCATCTTGGGCATACCTAAGGGTACTCCAGCAGGTTTTGTTCTATTCTTAGAAGGACAAAGACATAAGTGTCTGTATAAATAAATGAACAAGCCCAGGAATGTGTTTTATAAAATATCGTACTACCCCTCTGAACAAGACACTGGTTATTAAGTGAGCAGCGTACACGTTCTAAAGTTAATTTGGTTAAGAGAAAGAAATCACTACATTACTTAAGTAATATAAAATCAGACAAACTAGGGGAAAAACCTAACTTAAATTTTAGGTTGAATTAGTGTCATATTCCTTTTCAACCTTTAGATTTTAAACTGCCTGGAACAGGTGGTTTCATCCTGTTTCTTCAGAATATCTCTTCACAGAGTCTCAGTGCCCATAGCTCAGTGGTTAGGGCTCCAGCCACATGCACTGGGGCTAGCAGGTACTAACCAGGCCCAGGCCTGCTGAACAACAATGACTACAACAAAAAAAAATAGTGGGCATTGTGGTGAGCACCTGTAGTCCCAACAACTTAGGAGGCTGAGGCAAGAGAATCGCTTAAGCCCGAGAGTTTTGAGATTGCTGTGAGTTATGACGCCATGGCACTCTACCAAGGCCAACACAGTGAGAATCTGTCTCAAAAAAAAAAAAAATATATATATATATATAGCTTCACAGACTAGAAAAAGATAATGATTTGGAGATCGGGTCAGGAAGCAAGGAAGAAAAGCCAGTGTGTAAAGTGGTTGAAAACGGCTCTGGGCACTCGTTCTCCTCATGGGCAGTGAGGAGGCAGTTTCATTTAATAACAGTTGAGGGTACAAGCTCTGGAGTTAGCCTGAGTTCCACCTCTCAAATCACTTAACCTCTCTGCCCCAAGCACCTCATCTAGAAACACCAGGATGATAGTAACACCTATCTCTTGGGTTTTTGCAAGGAATAAATAAGCTCTTAGGACAAGGCCTGGTTCATAGTAAGCATTGAGTCAATCCTACCTACTGTTGTTATTTAACAATTCTTTCATTCCAGATACCCATTGACAATATGACCAATGAGATGGAACAGAGGGTTGAACCTCATAATGATTACTTCAGTACTCAGTTTCTGTTGAACTTTGCTATTCTTGGAACCCACAACATTACAGTGGAATCTTCAGTTAAAGATGCCAATGGTATCGTATGGAAGACTGGTCCCAGAACTACCATATTTGTAAAATCCCTGGAGGATCCTTATTCCCAGCAGATTCGCCTACAACAGCAGCAAGCCCAGCAACCATTACAACAGCAGCAACAAAGAAATGCCTATACACGGTTTTAACCATGCATTAATGCACTGCAGACTTCGAAGGGATCAACCAAACTGGCAAAAATAGTTTCCTTTTTCATACGAATTAAATGTGAAAGTTAGAAAGTGGAGTCCATTTGTTGTTACATTGATTTCTGTAATGTTATATTTTAGAAAATAGTTTTTTTCCCCCCCTTAAAAATGTAGTTTGAAAAATAATTGGGTTCCTAGCCAGCCAGGAAGATTTTTTTTTCTTATTTTTCTTAACCCATATTCGTCTATTTCATATTTAACATTTTCATTGGTTTTTACTTGTTTTTTCTGTTCCTAAGTTTTTTCCTTTTCTTTCAAAAAGAGTCACATATCAAGATCATTGAATTAGTAAATTTGACTGTTTCTCTTCTAAAAGATACTATTTGCTTTCTGACATGGGCCAGGAATTCTGAGGTAGGCATTGGGAAATGCAGACCAGTTGGTGCAAGGTTTATCTGTGGTGGCAAAAAATTAATCCTTCTATAGATGGATTTGAAAGTGTCCCCTGCAACACCTGGTCTCCTAGGTTACAAGAACCTGAAGTCTAGCAAGATTGAAAGAACCTGCTGTATTATATTAGCCATTTATCTGTCTCTTCCTTTGCTAAAGCAATTTTAATTTATTGTTTTAGTATTTAATTGACCCAAAGAACGGTTAGCAATTACATAGAAAAATTGGAGATTAACAATTTGGTTCCTGGCCAGCAAGGAAGTTTTTCTGAACCCATATTCTTCTATTGCTTGTCTTGTTTTTTTTCTAATACGTGTGTGACTGTGTATAATATAGGCATTTTACATTGTTTCTAAAAGTGAAAAAAAACTTAAAACTTAGTGTTTTAAGTTGAGGGGGTAGATCTTTCCCTTTAAATGGTTTCTACTTGAGTTATCTAATGCTAGACTTGATTGTCTAGAAAAAACAGTCTCTTAACACAATCTCAGTTAATTGGGATGCTCAGGGAATAAGTTTTCTGAAAAGCCAGAAAACTGCTTTTTTTCTATTTTAATACTGGGTTGAAGGCCATTATAAAACAGAATGTATAAAGAAAAAAAAATAATGTATGTTCTCATCTTACCACAGTATAGTATAATTAGCTGATATAATTTAGCTTTTATTTTTTGAGACAGAGTCTCACTAAGTTGCCCTCGGTAGAGTGCCAGTGGCATCACAGCTCACAGCAACCTCAAACTCTTGGGCTTAAGCGATTCTCTTGCCTCAGCCTCCCAAGTGGCTGGGACTACAGGCGCTCTCCACAACGCCCAGCTATTAGCTGTTTCTTGATTGGGGATCATTCAGTGCTTTAGGATCATGATTTCTTAACATCAAGGATCAGAAGATTGCAGACATTGATGATGCGGGCAATGGGGTTGGATGCAGCTCCTAAGAGGAAGCAGGGTATGGTCCCTGGAATTGCCTTCTTAAATAAATCTCTCAGTTTCTTTGCTTGTGTTTTGTCTTTTTGTCTTCAAAGTCAACAAAGGAGAATGTAGGAAGTTAAAAAATGAGGGGCTTTTTTTTTTTCTCATGTGGCCTCTGAGAATAAGAAGTGATGGGCAACTTGCTTCTCCCCAGGATTGCTTATCTTCGTGAGCTATTGCTCACTTTATACTGCTAACAGGCAGAACTCCGTTATAAAACAGGTACAAATCTAGTGTCCGTCATGAACGAAATCCTTTTAAGACACAACCCAGTTGTGTATACAGTGTACAACCTGCACAGTCATGTCAGCATCTGGGAACGTAGTGCCTTAGGAAAACTTGGCAGAGCAGTATGCAAAAAGAGCTGAATCAGAAAGCCTACCTTCCACTTTTGGTTCTGATGAATTAGCTCTGTGTCCTGGGGCAAGTCATTTTACCTTTATAGCCCTTAGTTTGGAAAGGGTCTGAATTAGACTAGATTAAACTCCAGTCTAGAGTTTCATTGTCAGGTGGCTGAAAAAGATAAAATGTTTCTTAAGTGCTTAAGTTGGGGGGAAATCTTTTTAATTCTTTTTTAATTAAGTGGGTACTTTCAGGATAAAATTTTATAATGTGGATTCCAGACTGGTGCTATTTCAAGGTAGAAGTCTGCAAAAAAGAAGCAAATCTTGTAAGCCACCAATTCTCTTTGAGATCTTCCCAAATGTTATGTTCTTTAAAAAGTAGACTTTTAATAAATGTCATATGACTTTATGATTGGGTGTACTATGAGCCTCTGGCACAAACTTGGAAAGAAATTTTTAAAAACAAATCTATAGGGCAGTGCCTGTGGCTCAACGGAGTAGGGTGCCAGCCCCATATGCTGGAGGTGGCGGGTTCAAACCCAGCCCCTGCCAAAAAAAAAAAACAAATCTATATAGTTCAGAGTATGAAAATAATTCTATAAAGGCTTAGCGCCTGTAGCTCAGCAGCTAGGGTGCCAGCCACATACACCAGAGATAGCGGGTTCAGACCCAGCCTGGGCCTGCTAAACAATGACAAACTACAACCAAAAAATAGCCGGGCATTGTGGTGGGCACCTGTAGTCCCATCTACTTAGGAGGCTGAGGCAAGAGAATCGCTTAAGCCCAAAAGTTGGAGGTTGCTGTGAGCTGTGATGTCAGCACTCTACCAAGAGGAACAAAGTGAGACTCTGTCTCAAAAAAAAAACTATGAAGCAAAGACTATTTTATTTACGTATGTCTATTAGATACAAGAGTAGAATTCTGTTTTGTTTTTTGAGACAGAGCCTCAAGCTGTCACCCTGGATAGAGTGCTGTGGCATCACAGCTCACAGCAACCTCCAATTCCCGGGCTCAAGCGAGTCTCTTACCTCCACCTCCCAAGTAGCTGGGACTACAGGTGCCCACCACAACGCCCGGCCTTTTTTTGGTTGCAGTCGTCATTGTTGTTTGCCGGGCCCGGGCTAGATTCAAACCCACCAGCTCAAGTGTACGTGGCTGGCGCCTTAGCCCTTTGAGCCACAGGCGCTGAGCCTAGAATTCTGATTTTATGTTTAGTTTAATATCTACCTCATTTTTTGGCATTAACTATTTAAAACAGTTACTTGTGGTAGGGGAAAATTTTAAGTTCAATGCTACACGAATGAAAACAAAATAGGGAAAGATGCAGAAGAAAGTTATGCATACTAATTACGAAGTGAGCATATTCCTTGAATTTAGAAAGATGAGTAATAAAGGGGCAGTAGCCCGTTAGGTCTAGACAGACAGGACTAGTTTTGCTCAGTGTTTAGTGACTTTGCAGCATAGTCCCTCCTCATTGGTGGTTTTGCTTTCCACAGTTTCAGTCAACAGCAATATGAAAATATTGTATACAATAAGATGTTCGAGAAAGACCACATTCACTTAACTTTTATTACAGTATATTGTTACAGTTGTTCCATTTTATTATTAATCTCTTACCCTGCCTATTTTATAAATTAAACGTTGGCATAGATAGGTATGTATAGGATAAAACAGCATTTATATATGTATCTAGTTCATTACTATCCATGGTCTCAGGTGCCCACTGGGGTCTTGCACCGTATCCTCCACTAACAAGGGAAATTCCTGTGTAGCCTGGTGACTTGGAGCACAACCTTTAGAGGCACACTGCCCAGGTTCAAATCTTGGTTCTACCTTTGTGACAAGCTACTTAATTCTCACTATTCCTCAATTTTCTAATTTCTAAAATAGAGAAACATGACAGTGCTTTATGGAGTAGGTGCAAGAATTAGGAGTTAACACAGATTAATATAAGCACTTAGTACATTCTTGACACATAGTAAACAGATACATGCATGTGTGTTTGTTGTCACTACTGTTACCCTCAGCATTGTTTCTCACAGTGTTAGATCGATTCTTAGTCTTAGCACTTTTATTTCTTTAAAATAAAAATTACCTTTGCTACTAAACACACATTTAAGCTAGCTTACCACATACTCTTTTTGGATATATTGAGTAATAATGGAATTTCTGGCTGCTACAGTGATGTGAATTATTGAATTAAAATATGTAAAGGTGGCTCGGCGCCTGTGGCTCAACAGGCTAAGGAGCCAGCCATGTACACCTGAGCTGGCGGGTTTGAATCCAGGCCGGGCTGCCAAACGACAATGACGGCTGCAACCAAAAAATGGCCAAGTGTTGTGGAGGGCACCTGCAGTCCCAGCTACTTGGGAGGCGGAAGCAGGAGACTCGCTTGATTCCCCCAGGAATTGGGAGTTGCTGTGAGCTATGATGTCACAGCACTCTATCCAGGGTGACAGCGTGAGCCTCTGTCTCAAAAAAAATAAAAAAATAAAATATGTAAAGGCATACATACATATTGTTTAGGTCTGGCATACAAACAAATAATGTAATGTAGCCCAGTTAAACTAAGAGAACTTCTGGCAAAACCTGACTAGTTCAAACAATAAGGCTGGCAAGTAATTTGCAACTGGAAAACACAAATCACTTTTTGCGTTAAGATGATATTCAGAGAACAACAACCAACTAAGATCCTCAGACTAAGCTCCCAGAGATACCAATTTAAATCCTATTTACAAGATTCACTGGACGTCAATCCTTTGGTCACTTGATCTTTCTGTGCCAACAGAATATTGAGAATAAGATGACCTCCTGGGTATGTAGAGTATAAGCAATGTTCACCAATAGACTCTCTGTGAAGATGGGTGTGTCCTAAATCTGCACTATTCAGTATGGCCACTGGCCGCATGTAGCTACTGAGGACTTAAAATGAGGGCTACTGTGACCGAGGGACTGAATCTTTTATGTACTTTAAATTCAGTTAAATTTATATAGCCTCATGTTGCTACTACCTATAGAATTGGACAGTGAAAAAGGAAGAAATGAAAGGACTTACCATAAGATGTACGTGACCCTTAAGTAGACTTCTGGATAGGCTTGGCGCCTGTGGCTCAACAGGCTAAGGTGCCAGCCATGTACACCTGAGCTGGCAGGTTCGAATCCAGCCCTGGCCTCCAAACAACAATGATGGCTGCAACCAAAAAATGGCTGGGCATTGTGGCGGGCGCCTGTAGTCCCAGCTACTTGGGAGGCAGAGGCAGGAGACTCACTTGAGCCCAGGAATTGGAGGTTGCTGTGAGCTGTGATGCCATGGTGCTCTATCCAGGGTGACAGCTTGAGGCTCTGTCTCAAAAAAAAAAAAAAAAAAAAGTAGACTTCTGGATAAAGGAGTCTACGTTAGAATTCTTTGGCCCTGAAAGTTCCACATGGACAAGGGTGTAGATGACAAGGAGGGTATTTAGTGCTTGAGTCTGCTTTGTTTCTGGTAACATAATATTATGTTGCTCAAACAAACCCTGTTCTTGCCACAAAGCTACCTTGGCCTTAGGCTTTTAGCAGTCGCATAGACATTAAAAGTATGATGGGATATACTGAGAGGCCTGAAAGTCTAGTAAATTGGCTTGGATTTTCTACCAACAGTACTTAAGAGGTTATGGTCTTAACTTTCCATTTCTTGTCCAAGAACACCCTTAGCACTATGGTCTATGGGCTGTGGGTTTTATTGGCTCTTTGGTAACTGCCAGTTTAAGGTACTATTTGGAACTTAATTACAAATTCTAATATTTAAACAAAGCAGATTGTGTTTTGGTTTTTGGGTTTTTTTTTGAGACAGAGCCTCAAGTTGTCACCCTGGATAGAATGCTGTGGCACCACAGCTCACAGCAACCTCCAATTCCTGGGCTCAAGCGAGTCTCTTGCCTCCACCTCCCAAGTAGCTGTGACTACAGGTGCCCACCACAACCCCCGGCCTTTTTTTGATTGCAGCCGTCATTGTTGTTTGGTGGGCCCAGGCTGGATTCGAACTCACCAGCTCAGGTGTACGTGGCTGGCGCCCTAGCCCGTTGAGCCACAGGCACCGAGCCAGCATATTGTGTTTTTTTCCCCTTTCTTAAATAACATACCAAGACCTGGAGCCATTTGTTCCCACATTTTAATGAAAAATGCTAAATTTACTTTTTTCAAATCTACAGGTACAAAACATTTTTCAGTATGTATCTTTTACTTTATCCTCCTGCTTGCTTGCTAATCTCTCCCAGAGCAGTTCTTTCCTGCACAGGCAAGTTTGTTGTGCAAGAAATAATTGTCCTCTTTGTTTATTGTTTAGGTCTGGTTAAGGATTGAAATTTGGTAAAGTTTGAGGAATGTCTCATCATGAATACAATTCTAACCTTTGTACAGAGATACCCAGCTGGACTAAAAAAAAAAGTTTTTTGTTTGCAGGTTTAGTAAAATTATAAAGGCGGGGTAATATAAAATGCACTAGAAAAGTCAGGGAAATAAGCATTTCAAATACCCACCAAAGTCAGAATGTTTAAAAAAAAAAATCAGGTGGTATTCAGAGAAGAAATGCTCTTAAATTCAACTTTCTTTGGTTTTCTTGGAGATTTCATTTGTGGATTTTGATGAAGCAATGAGTTAAAATTTTAAAGTAGAACATTAGAAATAAAATAGAACTAAATTGGACTAAGGAATTATGAGAAGATAACCAGTGTCTAGTTCTCCTGAGACCATGGAAAGTGAAAATAGGCTGTGTTGCCCACAGTCTCCCTCTGCCCCTACTGGCAGTGGTGGAGCTCACGATGTTTTCTGTGTCATCTCACGATGAGGCAGGGACTTTTAGCAAGGTGAGCGAAGTGGTGATGAACTGGTAATGTGTTGGTGTCAGTGTCACCAGCAAAAGCAGATGTGATAAGGAGGATCACAGGAGTTAGGTGAGAGAACTTCTGCAAATGGAGAGAGGGACCCAGCTGTGGCCCAGTGGGTTGCCACATTTTGTTCCTCCCCCTAAGCTGGAGTGGGAGAGACAAAAGGAAACTGCCAGGAGAACCCTCAAGCAACTTAGAGTCTCATTTGACAGGAAAAGGCCTGTATTTAAAGAATGTGCAGAAGAATATATAAAAGCAATTGACTAAACACGCAAGAGTGCTGTTTCTGAAACTCTTGACAGTATACACAGGTCATTACAAAAGTTTTTTTGTTTTTTTTTATTAAATCATAGCTGTGTACATTAATGCAATCATGGGGTACAATGTGCTGGTTTTATATACAATTTGAAATATTTTCATGAAACAATTTCTTACTTATTGTTTGTTTCATCAAACAAATGTTCATTTGTTTGTTCATCAAATGTTCATTCAAACATTTATATTCAGCATTTAGTAAGTTTCACCTGTACCCTTGTAAGATGCACTGTAGGTGTGGCCCCGCCATTTACCCTCCCCCACTCATCCTCCCCGCTCCGCTCCCCTCTCTTGGCCCTTTCCCCATATACAAAAGTTTTAAGGGTGGCGCCTGTGGCTCAACGGAGTAGGGCGCTGGCCCCACATGCCAGAGGTGGCAGGTTCAAACCCAGCCCCAGCCAAAAAAAAAAAACCACACACAAAAAAAAGTTTTCAGATACACAAAATTCAAGAAACATAAAATCCACGTGGATGGAAACAAATGTAGCCCTCCCAGTAACACCAAGAAGCCGAGCAAGTTCAAACTTACATGGGAGAGTCAGAAAGGACACTGTCAACTGTATGTCTTGGAAGTGAAATAATGGACCATAACACAGTTTGTCTCAAAACTTTCATAGTGACCGACATGGAGCAGTCAGAAGAGGGTCTTCAGTAGTGAGAAAACTGGCCATCATCTGGCATTTTCTTCTTTTGCAGGGTTTGAAATCCATGTATCCCTTCTCAGCTTCTGCTTGACATACAAAGACAATTGGGTACCTATTACTTACAAGCCAAAGAGGGACAAAAGACCATCTGGAAAAAAAAGATACTCCCCTAAAGTGTAAACATTTAATCTTGAGGAGGTAGTTTACACTAAAAACAAATTAAATATTATCTCATGTTGATGACAATACTGCTGCCTCTCCAGGCTGTTGGATGACTCAAACCCCTCAATGTCACTATTTTTCTTTTTTAAGACAGAGTCTTAAGCTGTCACCCTGTGTAGAGTGCTTTGTTGTCACAGCTCACAGCAACCTCAAACTCTTGGGCCCAAGCGATTCTCATGCCTCAGCCTCCCAAGTAGCTGGGATTACAGGCACCCACCACAACACCCGGCTATTTTTTTTGTTGTAGTTGTTGTTTTAGCTGGCCCGGGCCAGGTTTGAACCTGCCACCCTTGGTGTATGTGGCCGGTGCCCTACGCACCGAGCTAGGGGTGCCACCTCAATGTCACATTTTAAGGCACCAGAGCATTAGGGAAAAATAATCACAGAATCACTTAAGCAACATCAGTTCTATCCTACTCAGTGGTTACCATGTCCCCTGAGATGTGCAAAAGCACATTAGCTCTAGCTGGAAATGCTCTCTCTCAGGGAATAAGCACATCTGGAATCTCTTTTTGAGGTCTCTTAACACAGGAGAGGACCCACGAATCTGTCCTGAGCGCCAATTCCCCCTGCTCCCCGTGCCCAAGTAGCTGACCAAAAGCAGCTGATGGAAAGAAAGCACTTTTCCCTCTTCCTGAGCACCAAAGGCAACTCAGCTGATGTCACAGGACACTGTGGCTCAGTCAGCAACATCTGTCTAAGCAGGAGTTTGTGAACTCAGACCATTTCCCAGATATGCCAAAGGCATAGCCAGCAAGGGCACAAACAATTTTGAGAATAGGTCCCTTTTATACAGTCACCAATATTTGTTGAACACACACAGCATAGCAGACCTTAGAAATAACAATGGTGGCTCAGCACCTGTGGCTCAGTGGGCTAAGGCGCCAGCCACGTGCACCTAAGCTGGCGAGTTCGAATCCAGCCCAGGCCCACCAAACAATGACAGCTGCAACCAAAAAATGGCCAGGCATTGTGGCGGGCGCCTGTAGTCCTAGCTACTTGGGAGGCAGAGGCAGGAGACTAACTTGAGCCCAGGAATTGGAGGTTGCTGTGAGCTGTGATGCCACAGCACTCTATCCAGGGTGACAGCTTGAGGCTCTGTCTCAAAAAAAAAAAAGAAAAGAAAAGAAAAGAAATAACAATGGTGGCCAAGCTCCCTGGGCCCAGAGCCATGCCACTCCCTCTCTTTTGGCAAGACCATAGGAGGAAGGGTAATGAGAAACCCAGTCTGGCCTGGACTGTGCTGGACCAGCCAGAGCTTGAGGAAATTGGTCAAGTTTGAGTAAAGGGGGCACCAGGCCATTCAGGTCAGAGTTGTTGCTATTCCCTGTGCAGCCTTTTGGTGTTTAACCATCCTCATGATTCACTTAAGTTATTCCTTATGTCCAACCTATGGCACTCATGGCAATCTTAAACTTGGTCCCATTCTGTTTGAGGAAAATGGAAAACTCCCACAAAACCTCAGCCAGAGGGAAGTTACTCCAATCAGAATGTGGTCTCCCCAGCCCCAGCCATTCCACACAGTAACACCCAGCCATCCCTCCAGACTCTGCAGTAAACTCGCCCTGATACCTCCAGCCAAATGTGATCCTCGTAACCCTCCACAACCAGTATCATATCATATGTACTCAGCTGCCTCACCCTTGGGAGTAGCTTAAATGCAGACAAGTGGTGGCTAACCTTACCATGTCCTGTTAACGGGAACAAACTGCTCTCTCTGCTGCTCCAGCCCACATCACCCATCAGCTCCCTGGCTGTTCTCTGAATCTTTCTTTTCATAACATCTCTTTAAGCCTTGGCTTCTTCATCTGTGAAATGGGGCTAATAACTACCCCAAAGTAGAAGAGTTGTGAAGATTAAATGCTACAAAGTGCACAAAGCCTGGGACTTGGCAGAGGCCACCGGATGCTGGTCGCTGCCTCCTCAATGGTGGAGTAGCCTACATGGCCCTGTGGCCCAGAGAGCAGCTGGGAAAGACATCTCAGCCTTACAAAACTGATGCTTAAGGTTATCTCTGCCTTAGAGGATGATGATGTTCCAGCTCATTTGAGGGTCTAGAAGGGACTAAAAGTTCTTAGACTCAAGAGGAATTTATTATTTTAGAAAGAATTTCGATTCCTTGGACTTCCCTGTCAACCCAAGTCTTAAGCCCTGGATCACCAGCACAGATAGCCAGCCCAAGCTGCCTGTCATTCTTTCTGAGATATAATTGGTCAGCTGCCGAATAAGTTGGCTTGTCTCCAAAGTTACACTAGTTCATGCTGTGGAGTCTAATAAGCGTAAGCCCCATGATGCATTGCGGGCTGAATACCTAACTGACCCGAATTCTTTCCCTACTGACCAGGTTTGGGAGAGTCTGCCATCCCTCCCAAACCTAGAACATGGAGCAAGAACTTAAAATTGCAGTAAGACGTTTAGGCTGCATATAAAAGAACTTAGTGAACTGTGAAAATAATTATATACTGAAAGAAGGAAGCGTTCAGACTGTGTGAAAGCTTCTGAAGGGCCTTAGGGCCCAACCACAGGGATACCTTTGCCAAGAGCCTCTCTGGAGGCAGAGGGAAGGACTCTAGGGCCTCTCGACCCCATTCCATCAGCAAGATCTCAGGGAGGCAACAGCTGCGGTAGGCTTTGCCTGGGAGATGGGGTGCGGCCTAGTGCCTCACCAAACACACGTCCTCCACACTGACAGCTGGGCAGTGCAGCGGCAGATATAAATAGCCCCTGCTTGCCACTTTCTGTCCTTACAGCAGGTACCTCCAGCCACTGCCCGGAATGGGATGGAGGGAACAGAAGGGTACAGAGAGGACAGGTGTTTAGGGTGGTATTGTAGGGGGAGGGGATGGCACTGCTGGCTTGAAAGAGAGTGATGGTGAAAAGGTTTTCTCTCACCTTCCAAGTATGTGTCTCAGCGTGTGTTTATGAGGTAGGTGTCCAGGCAGAGAGGAGTTGTCCCACTTTGGGGGAAGGGGGCGGGGCTGTGCTTCCCAGTTCTGTTCCCACTGCCTTCCTCCTGGTTCAAGTCTCATTGTGTCTTCCCGTGTTCCTTGCTGCTAGCTTCACTCTCCTCCAAGTGAACTTTACTTACCATTGCTTCCCACTTCACTTCTTTGCTAAAAATCTTTTTTTTTTTTTTTTTTTATAAAGTCTCACTTTGTCACCCAGGATAGAGTTCTTTGCTGTAACAGGTCAAAGCAACCACCAACCCCTGGGCTTAAGCGATTCTCTTGCCTCAGCCTCCCAAGTAGCTGGGACTACGGGTGCCCGCCACAGCGCCCGCTATTTTTTCATTGCAGTTGTCATTGTTGTTTAGCAGACCCAGGCTGGGCTCGAATCTGCCCAGTGCATGTGGCTGGCACCATAACCACTGTGCTACAGGCGCCAAGCCCTAAAAATCTTTTATCCTCAGTGGGTTTCTGATACAAGCCACATTCTTCAGTTTACCACTGAAGAGCCGCCTCGATTGGACACTGGCCTAGCAGCCTGGCTTAGTCTCCCCACCACACGTCTCTCAGACTAGGCTGAAACTGGCTTCCCGGCCCTCCATGAGCCCAGTTTGCACATTCTCAACTTCCGTGGCTTCACTCAGCTTTTCCTTCCACCTGAATACGCCTCCCTCCATCACTGGAAAACCTGCCCCCCTCGCCAAGTTTCCTCTCCAGCCAGGCACAGTACTCAGTGTTCATCCATAGCCCGTATCACGTTCAGGGTCGTGCAAAGCAGTCAGGCTGCCTAGGACACCATCAGTGGGGACTAAGGGTAGTGAATGTTACGGGGTGAAGGGCTCTCTCCACTGTCCCACATCCTCGGTCAGCTCCCTGGCTATTCTCTGGCTCCAGACTGGGGTTCTCATCCCTGCTTGGAGCAGTGCGGACTGCCCTGCCCGCTGGCCATACCCGATGTTCCCTGTGGAGACAGAGGTACAGTGAGCTGCCCAGGAGCTCTGAGATCTGATCAGCCTGAAGGCCGGAGGAGGGACCACACAGAGGCCCAGTGTGGTCTTTGGGTGCCACTGAGGCTCTGATCTGAGTGCTGAGGTGGGAGGGACTGGGCAGTGACTAGAGCTTACGAGAAACTTAAAAAAACCCAAAAAACCCAGAGTGGTTATCCGTGTCTGTCCTCACAGCCATTCTCACCTCCTCCAGGTCAGAACTTAGAGTGTGGCAGTGCTGTGGATGGCCTGGGTTTCCGTTTCCAGCCAGGTTCTTCCTTGTCTTTTATTCCTCCTTCCCTCCCTCCTTTCCTTTCTCTCTCTGTCCCTGCCTCCCTTTTTCAGGGTCTGACCGAGTCTCTCTTATATGCAAAGCCCCCATGTGTGTGTAGCAGATGCAGAGTCCCTGCCCTCAGGAAGCTTCCAGATGTTCACCTATGTCGGGGTGGTCAGTGAGTTTCCATGGTGCCAAGGGCTAACTGAGCTGGCAAAGAGTTGAGAAGGACACACGTGATTATTCTCAAACTAAGGAGGTAGGTAAAACCCAGAAGGCCTTGTGGAAGGCGGGGTGAGCAAGGAAGCCTCCCGGAAAGGGAAAGACAAAGAAAGGAAGCCAGAGGTGGCCTTTGGTCTCTCACCACTGCAGTGAGAGAGCAGCTCGTGAGTCAGGGTCCTAGAGCTCAAGGCTGATGCCTTCCTCCACTGGTCACCTATTCAGCTGCCTGTCAGCTCATGCTTCCCCCTGCACCCCTACCCCCTGTGCTCTCATCTACTGCTTCTGCAACAATCTTTGGACCACAGGACCTTCCTCGGAGTGGCTGGACCAGTGTTGCTTTCTGCTATGCGGACAGCAAAAGAAGGCCCTGCCGAGCTCCTGGCCAAGGTGCCTCATAATGCCCAGAAAGAGTCATCTTTGTGCTTTTCCTCTGGGCTCTCTCCAGGACACAACTTGTCCCTAGTCAGATTTATCCACAAAGAGAAGTGAAGGGTTAAAGCAGCGGGTCTCAACCTATGGGTCGCGACCCACGGGAACTGTATTAAAGGGCCGCGGCATTAGGAAGGTAGAGAACCCCTGGGTTAAAGTAATAAGGCAAAGACAAAAAAAATAAACAACCCTCTTCAGTCTTTTGAATATCCAAAATAAGATACTGAGAACAGAAAGGGATAGATTTTGACTATAAAAACAGAC
This sequence comes from Arctocebus calabarensis, assembly GCA_963573935.1. NCBI lineage: Eukaryota > Metazoa > Chordata > Mammalia > Primates > Lorisidae > Arctocebus > Arctocebus calabarensis. Next base: position 24,137 of record CAUYON010069557.1, on the reverse strand, counting down.
AAGAGAAACACGGCCACTTTTGTACGCTGACCCTGCTGAAGCCCAGCACACTGCACACCTCTGGGTGGTTGTGTGTGCTGGGCTCTCAGCATGCAGTGTGCTTCCCCCTTAGCTCTGCCCAGCAAATTTCAGCCCATCTCGTAAGATTTATCCAGATCTAAAATCCTTCTCTCCAGGAAGTGGGAAGTACTCTCAGGAAAGAAGGGAGTATTCCTTAAAAGCATCCCCAGAGCTGGGTGCTACCCTAGCTTGCTGGTCTGCTCTCTAGTAAAGCACCTCACTTCTCATAGCTTTATAATTTCCTGCTTATGTATCTGTCTCCTCGTCTAGACTGTAAACATCCAAAGTGAGGGATTGAGAATTCATCTTTGCCTTCCTGGCATTCATCCTGGTACCTGGCACACAGCAGGCAGTCAAGAAAGTTTACTTAATGCAGAATTCATTATCAAACAGCCTAAACTTACCCTGCAGTTTCTGGTCCCAGGTGCCCTGCCCTACCACTGAAAACTGATTGTAAACACAGCCAGTTCTTGGGCAGAGCTAGTTCTCAGTTCTCAGACTCGATAACAGGTGCCCTAAACTGTACTGTGCACTGAAGGTAGGCATTCGAGCAGCCTAGTAATTCTGTAGTCTCTGCTAGATCAGCAGTGGCGCCTGGCCCTTCCAGCTCGGCTTCTTCGTGACCAAGGTGAAGCTTTGTCATCCCTGTCTCTGGGCTTCAGTTCCTCCATTTGTCCTGAGGTTGTGGATCCTAATTAGAAAGCTCTTGAGAGATTCCTGAAAGGACTGGTATTATACTGCAATACAAAGGGTATTATGTCATGATGGGATAAGAGCACAGCAAATAATATGAAGAGGAAATAATAAGGGCACTTATTCCCCAAAGCACATTGATTTAAACCACAAAAGCTCCTTGGAACAGGGCTCTAAGATGTAAAAGCCTGAGCAATCAGCAACCCCGGTGGGAGGAGAGCCCATGCCAGGTGACTACTGGGGAGTTGATGTGATTGTTCTTGGCAGGCCAGTTCTCTCCCTCAGGTGTTCTCACTTTGGTGAAATTTCCCTGCTGTAATAAGCCCAGCCTACCTGCTGGTTTTCAGGGAGGAAGGACCATTATTTCCACATCCTTTGCATAAGAAGCAAAGAATTATCCTTAGCTCAGTTCAACTCCCTTTTCCTTCTCTGTGTGATGAAAACAGATTTCTAGATAAGGGAAACTCCATCGCACTTTTCTTTCTAAAATACGCATAACAGAAATATCATCTTGATCACACCTTGACCCTGCCATTGCTACCTCTAGTCAGAAACTCTGGAAAAACACCTCAATGCTCCATGAATATGGAAAATAAAACGTCATCTTAACAAATACATCATTCTAGAGTAGAAAAGCATATTTAAGCCTCACTTTGACAGCAGAAATAGTAGAACCTATAAAGAAAAAGAACAATGGCTCTAACTGTACACAAATATTAATTTAAACCTTTAAATGGCAAAAAGCACAATAAACCAAACTATAGGTTAGAAAAAATAAGTTGTAGGAAATATATTTGCCACATTCAAAATAGGTAAAAGAATATCCTTAAGGGATAAAGTTGTTTGAAAATCATTAAGGGCTGGGCATAGTGGCTCACACCTATAATCTTTCAGGAGGCTGAGGCAGGAGGATTGAGTAGCCTGGGCAAAACAAGACCCTGTCTCTAGGAGAAATACCACAATTATCCAGATGTGGTACATGCCCCTAGTCCGAGCTCCTCATCACTCGAGCACACAAATTTGAGGCTGCCGTGAGCTGTGAAGATGCCACTGCACTTTAGGTGGGGTGATAGAGCAAGACCCTGTCTCAAAATAAAAAAATAAATCATTAAATAAAAGACCAGGAAACCAACAGAAAAATGGACTTGAGGACACGGAGGATCTACAAAAGGAAAAATACAAATGGCCAAGAACAGCTTTTTAAACATGTAGTGATGTACCCAGGGTGCAGTAGCACACACTGGTATCTGAACTAAAATAACATTTTAGGTCCTCTCCCCCACGGCTGACTGACTGGACCCCCTCTTGGCCCAGGGGGTCCCCTTAAATTGAGTTGCTAGTCATGAGAAAGGATCATGGCTGGCCACGTCATGTTAGGGATGTCCTTCAAAGGAGAGGCAGCTAGAGGGTAGGGAGGAAGACCTTGGGCAGGGACACCAGAGACAGGAGGCCATGACTGCCAGTCTGAGCATGCCACAGTGCTCTAGAGGCTGACCCTCTCATCTCACCACAGCCGTCACCCAGGCCTCTAGCAGTGCTTTTAGGTGGCAAATCCAGGGATCGACAGATCACTATGAAAGGCCTCTGCGCCGAGGAGGCTGCTCAGCCCTAACCAGTTACCAAAGGACTCCACAAAAGGTCTCCTTAGGGTTGCACTGTCATCCCCAAGCGCTGTCTTAGCTCCAGGTTTCTTAGCCCAGCTGGTTCCTGTCTCTTCCCTAGCCTCTCAATTCTGCATGTCCTTTTCTGGTTCTAAAGCTCATTAGGATAGCCCTGCCCTATTGAAAATCATAAATAAGTTCAGAGGGCAGGGCGCAGTGGCTCACGCCTATAATCCTAGCATGCTAGGAGCCCGAGGCAGGAGGAGTGCTTGAGCTCAGGAGTTTGAAACCAGCCTGAGCAAGGACAAGACTTTATATCTACTAAAGACAGACAAGAACTGACCAGGCACTGTGGTGGGTGCCTATAGTTCCAGCCACTGAGGAGGCTGAGGCAAGAGGACCACTTAAGCCCAAGCGTTTGAGGTAGCTGTGAGCTGTGAGGATGCAACAGCACTTCACCCATTTACCCAAGAAAGGAAATTGGCTCAGCGATGTATCCATGCAGCCTCTGACTCTACAACACAATTCCTAGTACCTGCCCTGCAGTCCCAGAGAGGGCACAGAGTCAGGGACATTAGGCAGTAAAGGAGGCTGAGGACAAAGCACCACAGAGGGGTAAAGGAAAGGGGTCAGATAAGGAAGAAATGAGAAACATTCCACAAGATTTTCCCTCTCTACTTTTTAAAACATTTTTTTCTTTTCTTTTTTTGTTTTTTTAAAGCACAAGCATTTACTTATTGGCAGCCTATTTCCTAAACCATAGCATAATATGTGGATACAGGGAAAGATAGATGAATAAATTTGAAAATTTATTTACTATTGTTTGCTCCAGAGAAATGGGGCAAATTAGCTATTTTTATCAGGTTAGCTAATCAAGCTATTCCCAGTGCCTGAGGACATAGATGGGTTAGGCTGGTGGGAAATATTATACAAAGGTAAGTAAGACACATTCTCACCTGCCAAGGGCCCACACATGTGCTTCTAGAAACATCTGAAATATGAAATAAAATGCAAATGTGAGACAACACACATTTGTGTGAGAGCAATAGGGAAAAAGATTAAGTTGCTTATAAATTCTGTTCATTTATTCCTTAGGAAGAGGAAGCTTTCTGATTACATGAGAGACCGTGAGAGAGTTTTACTAGAGCATCTAGTTATTTCCATGTAGCATTTTTCTTTTGCTTTGTCCTGGAATGACAATTACTGGGGCTGATCTTGGGGGCTATGGCTGCAAGGAGTGAGGACTTCCTTCCAGGGGGCTACCAATGGACCTGCCTCCCCAAACAAGGCCCTTTCTTTGTGTCTCTGTATCAAAAATTCCAAATTCCTGGCAGAGGGAATCTGGTTGAGCCAATCCGGACAGATCACAGTATAAACATGGCTGCTTGGACACAGAAGGGGCAGGGGAGGGTGAATCATCCCCAGGAAAAAGCAACTGGGGACCCTCTGTAGTAGTTCTGAAGTATGTGTCTTTAGGTCACTGAAATATGACAAGCAGAAGGCATGGAGGTGACCAGTGGTTGCCTTCACATTTTACATCGTGTGGAAGATTCCATTTGCTTTACCCCTTTCTGCAGTAAAAAACACCAGGGGGTCACTCACGGTGAAATGATAATACATCTGACTGCCAAGTTACTTGCCTTTTCAGATGAGGTGTGTCCCTTTTTATTAAGTACTGTAATGAGCAGAATTCCACCAGCATCCACTCACTGAGTAGTGATTCCATGCCTGATAGCTGGTTCCTTTGCTTGAGGCACCCACGGTCTAAGGTAGGAAGAATCTGTGATAAACAGCAGCAAAGTGACATGAGCCGTAAAAAGGTAAAATCTATCTTTTAATGCCTACCTGTGTTATAGATGAAATGCAAGGAATATCTGCTTCCAAAGAGACAATCCTTCTTAATTGGGACGGAACACAGTTGGCCATTGTAGCAGCAGGCACAGCATCAAATGTTCATCACAAGTCTGCAGTGACCTCCTTACACCTTGGGAGGCATCAGAGAGAAAGGGAAAATCTGCTTCTTACCCTTGGGAAGGAGCTGATAGTCTCCTGGAAGACACAGGCTCATAGGCAGATGGTTGCAGAATTTCCATCTAGGAAGAACCTGGGGGATTTATTGGGTTGGGAAGGGACAGACTCGGGAACCCAGATTGCTATGTTTTCAGGATGTTGCCTGAACTAGGAAACCAAAGACACACATGTGTGGGACAGTGGGTAGCTAAGATCCCCAATCTTGCTTTTGAAATCAGCACTAGCCATAGATAAAAATATATAAGACATATGTGAAAGAAACATTTAAATATGGAAATGGGAGTCAGGGACTTGTCCTTGGGTAACAGCTTTGCCACTAATTGACTGGGGCAAGTCATTATCTTCTCTGGGCCGCAGTCAGGGTTCTGCTGTCCTGCTCCTGCGCTCCACGTGAGATAGATGTGTAGGTGTGATGAGCATCAGAACCAGAGAAACCTGGTCGAACGAACCTCAGGTAGGGGCCTCCGCTCACTCCATTTACCTGGTCAGGACACAGCCTCGATCTCCAGGGCCTGGAAGAATCCACCCAGTCCAAATGACCTTGGGGGAATGGATGTAGACAACAAAAGCAGGGAGTAAGAAGAACTAAATCTGCATGACAAACATACTGCATTGTTTATTTATAAATTCATCCACTGACATGATTTGTAATATGACGTATGATCTGATTGTATTAGCTTTTAATTCCCTTCTTAGGAGGAAACTAGAAAACAACTCATAAGCATAACTGAAGGGTGGGTGTAGGGGTACAGCGGTGTTGCATGGAAAGAGGGCAGAGGTCAGAGGTCAGGATCACTTTGGAGTCTAGCATCCCAAATCCACCACTTGCCAATTGGGCAACTTGAGGCATATCATTTGGGATCCCTGAACTTCAGTTTCCTGTGCATAAATTAGAGATAATTTCATGTTTGTGAGGATTGAATGTTGACACAGACATAAGGTGTGTGGTACATACTAGATGCTAAATAACAGTAGCTTCCTGGCTTGGCGCCTGTGGCTCAAGCAGCTAAGGCGCCAGCCACGTACACCTGAGCTGGCGGGTTCGAATCCAGCCTGGGCCCGCCAAACAACAAGGACAGCTGCAACCAAAAAATGGCTGGGTGTTGTGGCGGGCGCCTGTAGTCCCAGCTACTTGGGAGGCGGAGGCAGGAGACTCACTTGAGCCCAGGATTCGGAGGTTGCTGTGAGCTGTGATGCCACAGCACTCTATCCAGGGGGTGACAGCTTGAGGCTCTGTCTCAAAAAAACAAAAACAAACAAACAAAAAACAGTAGCTTCCTGCTTTTTCTTTTTTGGGATACATTTTTCTTCCTCATGTTTCAAGTTCTTCCTGTCCTTGTCTGGCTAGTCATGTCCCATGTCAACATGGGCAACAATATCCTATTAAAATTTACGGTGCCTAATTCTATATGAAGAAAATTTTACTGTTAAATGCTTGTCCCAATTATTTGACAGCGGCCTGAGTCACCCTTCCCAGAATTGGCCTACAGAGATAGGACAGTAATATTTGCCACAGGGTCCCAGCTAAGTGACAGATCAGGAGAAGTCAGAGAGATTAGATAGCGACAAACCAGGGTCTGCGTCTATAATTTGGGGTAACCTGTGAGGTTACTTCCAAGCCTAAGATAAGATGACCTTAAAATCCTTCTCTGTTTACATCATTGATCCAGATAGACCAGCCAAAGTCTAGAGAGGCCAACTGACTCACATTGAGCAATGTCTGGGCTGAAACCAGTAGCTCTGGCCTTTGAGCTTTTAGCATAAAGTTGGAAGAGACGATGACCCTGTCAAGAACAGAGCCAGCCAGCTCCCAGGAAAATTTCAAACCCATGTATGGCATTGGGTTTGAAAATACCCTCAAAGACAACACAATGGGAAGTGTGGTGCCTGAGCGGATGCCAAATAAATACTTTATGAATGAATTAACTATAGTAAAAACTATTTGAGTTAAAAATTACCAAGGAAGATTTTAAAAATTAACAGGGTGGGTTTTTTTGTTGTTGTTGGCATTGAGCCGGCCAACTGTGTCCATTGTGTTGTCTTGAGGGTGTTTGGTTTTCCTCCCTTAGTGACATTTCCTAATCAAGAGTGGGAAGCTCTCAGCAGGCCGTCCCGGCATTTGCCTTAGTGAGTGCCAGCCCGTGCTGAAACGTCAGCCTGCCTGCCAAGCACAGACTTGTGATTGGGAATGGAGAGCAGGAATTAGCATAAAGTGAGCCAACACAGAGGTCACAGAGAAGCGTGACTTGAGATTGCAAATAGAACAGTGTAAACGTGAGCAGAGACAGTTTCAGACCTTCCCACAGACACAGGGAGATGAGCCAAGATGGCGGAGGGAGTGACCAGACAGAAGGGGCCAGTGGATGGAGAAGGAGGGGTTGGGGGCAGAAAGCAAAGAATGGAGCAGGGAGCTTCTTTGTCAGAGCCGAACCAGGCAAGCAGACCACTATAAGTATTATGGAATAAGGAGTTCCTTATCAGAATTAGAGCTAACACAGTTGGGGGAGGGACAGGGGGAAGCTGGGGAAATAAAAATCTGAAAAAGGCAGTTGAAGGATCACAGGAAAGTCGCTGATCAATGAAGCATGAGGGAACAAGAAAGAGCTTGAGGAAAGCAAGACAGGTCTGGCTGCTGCCTTGGGCTCTTCTTTGGAAAGACGTGAACTGTCTGTAGCTACTTCTTATGGAAGCTCACAGCGAAGCATCCAGGGTAGATGTGGGGTCACTGTTGGCCAGGGAAGGTGAGGACTCAGAGGAGCAACTGTCTGTGACTGTCTCTCACCACCTCCGAGGAACAACAACCCTCAGAGCAAAGGGGCGGCTGCTTCTCTGCTGACCTCCCACTTCTGGTCAACTCTAATCCCCATGCAGGGAAGGGAAGTTTGGGAAGTGTAGTTCCCAGCATAAGCAAGGTGACAAAAGAACCATCCAACTATGATCAAGGAAAGATGGGAACAGTCTCAGTTTTTACACATATAGAGCCTCAATTTTTTTTTTTTTTTTTTTTTTTTTTTTGCAGTTTTTGGCCAGGGCTGGGTTTGAACCCACCACTTCCGGCACATGGGGCCAGTGCCCTACTCCTTTGCGCCACAGGCGCCACCCAGAGAGCCTCAAATTTTTGAGAATTTAAAAAAAGTACAGTCAAGAGGAAATCTGTGAAATCTCTGTTCATCAAAACTGGTTACAAGAAACTGGATATAAAAATTCTAAAACAAACTAGCTGAAGTTAAAAAAGAGAAAGACAGACAGACAGACAACTTTGGGCAAAAATCCTGGAGTAGCTCAAAGAATCAAAAGAATAGTTGCCAAATAATGCCACTATAGTCAGACCTGGAAACTCGGCGTCACAAAAGTACTCTTCCCTTGTCCCCGTCCCTGTCTCTCACTGTCCCATTTCTTCTTCCCTCTGGGACCTAGAGTCTGGTAGTGGCCTCGTGCTCCCACACTTCTCATGTGGCAGCTCTGGGGTCACATTTATAAAGCTCCTTGACCAGAAAGGAAAGATAGTTTTTTCCCCACATGCTTTATTTAGAAAAATCCATTTAACTTATTTTCTTCTTGTCTTTTGTTTTTCTGTCCTTCCTTTGCTTTCCTTTCTGCCTTGCCTTTTTTTTTCTTTTCCTTTCTTTTTCCTCTTCCTTCCTTGTTTCCTTCCTTCCTGATGAATACTTGGATGAATTCCCAGATTAATCATTGTGCACAGGTGAGCAGGATGTTACTGTGATTCAGCCAGGGTCACATGACCTCACTGTGGCCTGAGAGGAAGGGGCTAAGGTTCTCTGACCAGCAGCCTCCCAGAGCCATGTGGAAGAAGAAAAGACAATTCTAGAAGGAAGTTCTATTCCCAGCAGAAGGTAAAGAACTGCTGGGCAGACACAGTAACAGCTGTCCAACTTGGTATCCCATGAACTGAATGAAAAGTTCCTTACATTTCTTTTTCTTATTCTTTCTCGTTTTCTTTAATGCTATGGGCACTGCAGGAAGTTTCTGATAACACTAAACTGGTATTTTAAAGAGAGCTTCCACAAAGACGAAAGTGCTTGGTAATAATCATCTTAGAGACCTAGAGAGATTAAGCAACCTCAATTATACAAGAGGAGAACAAGCATTCTCACAGAGTATCCCCGGGAAGTACGTTAACGGTCTGGTGTACACGCCACTCTATAGACTCGGGCTTCTATGAATCCGTCATCCCAGACCTGGTCAGATTGCTTTTCTGGACCATAAAGAACAGCCTATAGCCAGCATGCATGCTCAGAGGTTAAAGTATAAAAGATGTTACTCAGAATCTGACTTTAGCATGCAGGCAGAGATAATTCATACAGTGTGTGTTTAGATTACTAGGTCAGAACAGTCGTGTCTTTGAAGTAACATACATCTTTCTATAGGAAGAGGAAAGGACCTGAGATTAGAGTTTGGGGTGCTCTGAAAAGGGCAGGCAATGTTCTTTAAGTTGGCCTTTAGTTGTCTACCATAAAAAGAGTTTAAAATGTGCATAATCTAAGACCTTTCCTTAGCTAACAGAGTAATTTATTTCTCCTCTGTTTGTCTTTTTTTTTTTTTTTTTTTTTTTAGACAGAGCCTCAAGCTGTCACCCTGGGTAGAGAGCTGTGGCATCACAGCTCACAGCAACCTCCAATTCCTGGGCTCAAGGGAGTCTCTTGCCTCCACCTCCCAAATAGCTGGGACTACAGCCATTCGCCACAACGCCCGGCCGTTTTTGGTTGCAGCCGTCATTGTTGTTTGGTGAGTCCGGGCTGGATTCGAACCTGCCAGCTCAGGTGTACCTGGCTGGAGCAACAGGTGCCGAGCCCTCTGTTTGTCTTTTATACTTTGTCAGTGGTTTCCATGTTTGGGTGTGCATCAACATCTCCTGTGGAGCTTAAAGAACAAAGCATGAAGACCCCAGGCCCCACCCCATCTCAAGCCCCATGGAGGGTTCTCAAGCCCCATGGAGGCAGGACAGAAAACGTGTCCTCATGTCCTCACGCTGCAAATGCTCTCCATCTTGCAGAGAGACTTTGTGTGCTTTATCTTGCCTGTTAGCCCACATTAGTCAGGGCGAGGCCAGGCCGGGACAAGAAAGATACAGCAGTTAATGGTGTTCTTGAGGTCAGGTGACTTGTAAGTAATAGAATCAGGTGCACTTAAACCTAGATTTTTTTGTTCTGAATTCAGTCAGAGATGGTGTCTAGAGCTTGGTTTTGACCCGCTGTGGAGGAATAGCAGATAAAAAAAGCGTGACTAAAAAGAACACGACGACTTTTGTAAATAATAGATCCAAGGAACACTCTTTGGTGGCATCCAGAAATTAACACCTTTCAGGCCCTTCCTAAAATGTACCCTCTGTGTATTCTTTCCTTATTGAAGGTATTTCCTCCTTCTGGCAATTCTGACTGTGTGACCATTGGAAAGTTTCTTGACTTCGCTGTTCTGTGGTTTTCTCATTTGTACAACCAGAGTGTTGACTTGGGTCCTTTAGCTCTTATGCTAAATTGTTGGATCAGTTCAGTGCTGAGCTCTTGGGTATGATGTGGTTGCAAGAGGCCTCTGTTTTCTCTGTCTTTTGAAGCCTTGTCCATTGAACAAAGCCTTTCATGTTGCAATGTGGTATAAGAAAAATCTTAAGATGTGATGATCCCTGGAAAAGGTGCAAGGCGACTCCGTCTCGTTCAAGTAAAAAATGAAAACAAGGGCTGGCAAAGGGAGGGGGTAATGTGCAAAAAGAAACCAGGGAGCCTGCAGATCCTTGAAGGGGAGTGGGGAGATGGGGCTGAAGAATGCTCTCAGGGGCTAGAGTTGCTGACAATGGCAAATGGAGCTGATTTATTTCAGTTTTGCCTGAGGTACGTTGGCCCTAGATGCATTATAGGATGAAGATTTGATCCAATTACTTCTTTTAGTTTTTTTTTTTTTTTTTGGTTGCAGCCGTTATTGTTGTTTGGCGGGCGGGGGTGGATTCAAACCTGCCAGCTCAGGTGTACGTGGCTGGCGCCTTAGCCCGTTGAACCACAGGCGCCGAGCCGGTCCAATTACTTCTAATAATTCTGATCCCTTACTTCTGCTCCAGCCCTTTTGAAAACCCTTGAGCTCCTTTTCCTCAAATTTTCTGCTACCCCGGACCCTAGTAAGCATGAAGTAGACACCCGTGTCCTAAATGATGTCAGCCTTTGCCCAAACTGGCTGCAAGAGTTGGAAACTAAGAGAAGAATACCAAGAGAGACACAATCCCTAAGACTATTGTCAGAAAGGTTGACATGTCCTGAGAGGGGCCTTGCAACCATAACCAAGGCAGTTAAAGCCCTATTGAGTCATTTTTAGAGCAAGAAGAGAGGCTAGTCCCACAGCTTGGGAAGCAGCACAGTGTTAAAAATGACAAGGCAGGGGAGCCAGTCAGCTTTAAGTGCTTGCTCTTTCCTGCTAGGGATACGACATGGTTGTTACGCTCTTCTTTATCCTTACATGTCTTCCTCCCGAATTTTCCATAATGAACGTATCTTATATATATAATAAGAAAAAGTAATTTCCATAGTTCGGAAAAAAAAATGAAGATTTTAAAACTTAATAAAATAAATATAAAATAAAAATGAAGATTTTTAAACTGTGTGCGTGCAGCGCTGGATCCTGAGCACTAAGATTCTCAAAGGGAAACACGACACATCCAGACAAACGCTGCCGTGCAGAGGACTTGGGAGGAGGAGAAGGAGACAGGGAGTGCTCGACATGGCTCTCAGTCGGTGTGGGGGGAGGGCTGCTGCGGGGAAGAGGCACTAGTTTTGGTTCAACAGCATTAGGAACATTGAATGACAGTCACACAAAGGCAGGTTTCAGACTTTTTCATTGAAAGAACAGCTCTCTAAATTGTAAAAGAGAAAAGCTAGAGTGAACTTCCCGGGAAGGCCGCAAGCTCCCTGATTAATTTGAAACCAGATGGGAGACATCCGGGGTCGTGGAGAGCAGAATCTCACCGTGGGGAGGTGTCTTGCCTAGAAGCCCTACCAAATTGCTTCCAAATTCCAGGTTTTGTGGCTGTAGGCTTACATGGGAGTAGAAATAAATTACCTGGTCATTTATTTTAGGAAGCTGAAATTTCATCCTGGCTAAACGCAGTGACCTGAAATAAATGAGTTCTTAAGATTCCTTGTATGAGTCTATACATGGATAGTGCCGTTCCCGTGCAGAAAACATGATGCATCACCAAAGCCGATCAGGTAAACACTAGATGCATGGCAGCGTCCCAGGGGTTCACAAGGGTCTCAGTCCGCAGTGTTACAGTTTGAAAGGAAAGATGCACAATCCCCATATACACGTCATTCCTAAATGCAGTCTCGAAGAGGCCCACCTGTGAGGGTGGCCCAGAGAATAAATGATTGATTTGTAACAACAAAGAAAGAGAGTCCGAGGGAATATGGGGGTGGGTGTTTTAAGTAACCAAGAGCTGGCTGAGGCCAAGACTGGCTCCTGAGTTGGGTTCTCCTCCAAACAGATCACATTATGTCTTTATTAACTAATATAATAATCATCTCCATTTACTATTCAAGCAGTTGCTTTACATATATTAACTCATCACATCAGTTCAATAACCATGTGAAGCAGAGACTGTAACTTCCAGGGACCAGGGTCCAGAGATATGAAGAAGGCACTGTGGCTGATGTCGTCGCCTACTTCCCTGTTTCTGATCCTTCTTGGGTTCAGAGTTAAGAGACAGTAAAGATATAGCCCTTTACTTTTATATTAAATGGATCCTTTTTACTGGCGCGCACATGGGTGTCTATGGCTTACAACCAGTAAGAATGAACAGTTCTTACTAATGCAAGTGTTTTGTCTGTCTTCCAACTGAAGTTTATCTACCGGCCGAGTCCAACCACAAGGACCTCTCGACTCTGTTCTGTCTCCAGAGGGGCAGTTTTAGGGTGACATTTATACAAAGGAATCTGGTGGGACCGAGTGCTCTTGCCTTCTCTAGGCAGTCCCTGTGCAGGCAGGAGGCTCCAGCCTGCTAGCCAGCGGCTCTGATGAGGGCAGGGGCTGACCGGCAGTGACCTCACTAGTTCATAGCACTCAGGGGCCCACCCCTGCTTCTGTTGTCATATTCTTCTGGAGCAGTGGGTGCCATTCCTGTAACATTGCTGCTGTCCCAGTTTTACCGGCATGCTATAGGAGCCGGTCCTCTGGGAACTTGGCTTCCAAAGGCTTTGGCAGCTATCCCAGCCCCACCTCCCACCCTCACTTTCCACCCTCCCAGACCTTGGGCCTGCTCTTCACACTTGCTGGCCAGGGCTATCACCTTTGCCAGCACTGTCCACAAGCTTCCTCCCCACCTGTGAGCCCCATCGGGGCTCTTGCTTCTGCTTGTTCAGCTGCCAGTCTCCTGCTTCCAGCCAAGAGTTCCCAAGGGCAAGGGCAAGGGATATGCCTGTTGGTTTTGTGTCCTAGTCCCTGTCATAGTGGGTGGCACGTAATTGGTACTTAGTAAATGTCTATGGAGTGAATGAAGGAATAAATTCATGATTAAACGAACTCATCTATTTCATAGACACATTTCATTCCCTGTCCCTTCATGTTGACATACAGAATATGCCATTTTTCCGTCACTAATGTTTCTTTTTGTCTTTCGTATTTTTCCCTCCTGTACCCAAAAGACTGTAGAACAAAGGCTCCTCATGCTCCTTCTTAAAGCTGCCAGAATGCACAGTTGGTGTCAATCCATGGGTTTGGGGTTGTGTGTGCCCGCATGTGTTTTGTGTTTGTTTTTGTTTTACAGAGCTCATAATAGTCACCCTATAATTCTTTTTCAGAGAATTTCTCAGATGGCAATTTCTCTCCTGCCCTGAGAGAGAAATTTTTTCTTTTATTTCAGATTAATAATAAGGGGACAGACGATTACATTATACTGCAAATTACGTTGCATTTGTCAGGTAGAGTCCAAGTTGTAGTTGTGCCCCTCACGAGCAGGTGTTCCAGGTACCCTTCATTGTGTCCCTTAGGTGAGAGCTCACCAATCTCCACCCTCTGCTTCCCCCTCCCCTCTCCCTCCTCCCCTACCACTTGAATTCAACTGTGTTTTTCTCTAGTGTGAATGTGTATTGTCTGTGTACTGGTTTCATTTTACTATTGAGTACCTCGGATGTTGCTTTTCCATTCTTGTGATACTTTCCTACGTAGAATGTTCTCCAACTCCATCCAGGTTAATACAAAAGATGTGAAGTCTCCATCTATTTTTATGGCTGAATAGTGGTCCATGGTGTACATATACCAGAGGTTTTTTTGTTTTTTTGTTTTGAGACAGAGCCTCAAGCTGTCACCCTGGGTAGAGTGCTGTGGCATCACAGCTCACAGCAACCTCCAATTCCTGGGCTCAAGCGAGTCTCTTGCCTCTGCCTCCCAAGTAGCTGGGACCACAGGCGCCCACCACAATGCCCGGCCATTTTTTGGTTGCAGCCACCATTGTTGTTTGGTGGGTCTGGGCTGGATTCAAACCCGCCAGCTCAGGTGTATGTGGCTGATGCCTTAGCCGCTTGAGCCATAGGTGCCAAGCCTATACCAGAGTTTTGTCCTGCTCTCTTCTTCTTCTCTTTGTGACCAGGCACCCTTTGACAGTGGACATAGTTCAACACAATGAGTGACCTTTGGCTTAGGTAGCCCAGACAGGAATTTACTCAAACACTCAGAAATAGAGACATTTATTTAATTTTCCTGATTGAACTTAGAAAAATCTATTGCATCACATTCCTGCACTGTCTGATTTGCCTGAACAGAACAAACAAAAACTGAAGTGGCTGCTGGAGGATCCCCCTTGTCCCTAGCAGTCAGGCAGCAGGTGCACACATGCAATGCGTGAGCCCCCTGGAAGGCCACACACACCCTGCCTGTGCCTAGTCCCTGCCCTTGCTGCTGTAGCACTTAGATGCTGTTTCCTTCCCATGTCAAGGCAGACATAGTGGCTAAAAGGCTAGATGATGAGGCCTTTGAAGAGAGTGATGAGGGAAGAGCCAGCTAGGAGAAGTCTTCATGTGTGAGAAGCTCTTCAGTATTCAGGAGGCCACACCCCAGTGGTGGCACCCAGCCTGTTACCAGGCAACACTAGACACTGTGTTTCTGCCGCTGCCTTTGTTCTGGGCTCTCTGGACAGCAGCAGAAACACAGCAGAAACAGCTGGATCATATTGTCTTTCAGGACAGCCCCTGGAGAGGAATAAATATACTGAAAGAGAATTCACCGGGAGGAGAACTGACATTTTGCTGCTTACTTTATGCCAGGCACTGTGCTAGGATTTTCTTCTTCTTTTTTTTTAAATTAAAGAGTATAACCATGCAATTTTATATATCTTAAATTAGGAATAATGGGCCCTGCATAATTAATTTCTTTTCCCCATGTCTGGCTTGCTAGAAATTGTTTCACATTTAAGTTCCCCACTGTTTCTATAAGATGTTATAAAATTGATAGTATAGTATTCAGGCTTTAAAAAGAAGGAAATCCTGCCATTCGCCGTAACATGGGTGAATCTGGAAGACATTTTTTTTTCTTTTACAGACAGACATTTATGTCTTTTACAGACATTTTGTCACCCTCAGTAGAATGCCCTGGCATCACAGCTCACAGCAACCTCCAACTGTTGGGCTTAGGATATTCTCTTGCCTCAGCCTCCCAAGTAGGTGGGACTACAGGCACCTGCCACAATGCCCGGCTATTTTTTTGTTGCAGTTTGGCCAGGGCTGGGTTCAAATGCACCAGCCCCAGAGCATGGCCGGCGCCCTAACCACTGAGAGCTATAGGTGCCCTGTTGCCCCAGTCTTGTCACATCTGCCAGGAATCTGACATATGGGCACCCTGCAGCAATCCTTAATAGAGTGGCCCCCATTGTTTCCAAATGTCCAGAAGCTATGAGTCAGAACTATAACATGCTTCAATTCACCAAAAGGCAATAGAAAGACTGTGAAATTTGTCACCTATAGGTTTCTTGGACTTCATTCTGGCCTTTGGCTAAGGAGAAAGGCTGCTTATAAGATAAAATTATGGAAGATGACAGCTACAAGAAAAAGAGGCTTGAGACTGGGTGGGGTGGCTCACATCTGTAATCCTAACACACTGGGAGGCCAAGGCGGGAAGATGGCTTGAGCTCAGGAATTTGAGATGAGCCTGAGCAAGAGTGAGACCCTGTGTCTCCCCAAAATAGGAAAAACTAGTCAGGCGTTGTGGCAGGCACCTGTAGTCCCAGCTACTCGGGAGGCTGAGGCAAGAGGATCCCTTGAGCCCAAGACTTTGAGGTTGCTGTGAGCTGTGACACCACAGGGTGACAGAGTGAGAGACTCTGTCTCAAAAAAAAGAAAAAAGAAAAAGATACTTAAGGGAATTGCATGCTACAATAAAACCCAGAGCAAACTCTTAAATAAAATGATGACATGTTTCTGGAAGAGTCGAAACTGGTATGCTAATGGTCCTTATCAGAATTACCATGACCGAACAAAGCTGGAAGTATAGATCCGAAGTTTTATGATCTCCCTGTTATTGAATATGTGTCTTTGCAAAAATAAGTAACTATAAAATGGCTTGGCACCTGTGGCTCAGCGGGCTGAGGCGCCAGCCACGTACACCTGAGCTGGCGGGTTCGAATCCAGCCCGGCCTGCCAAACAACAATGACGGCTGCAACCAAAAAAATGGCCAGGCATTGTGGTGGGCGCCTGTGGTCCCAGCTACTCCCGGTGGAGGCAAGAGACTCGCTTGAGCCCAGGAACTGGAGGTTGCTGTGAGCTGTGATGCCACAGCACTCTATCCAGGGTGACAGCTTGAGGCTCTGTCTCAAAATAAATAAATAAATAAATAAGTAACTATAAAATGTGTTGTAAATTGTACCAATTAATCTGTAAACATACGATGCCAGCATTAAAATTATGAAAGTAGTAAGTTAGTGGAGCAAACATTCCCCAATTTGCTCAGGGAAGTAGACGTTTAAAATTGTATGTTATGGCTTGGCGCCTGTGGCTCAATGGGCTAAGGCGCCAGCCACGTACACCTGAGCTGGCGGGTTCGAATCCAGCCCGGGCCCGCCAAACAACAATGACGGCTGCAACCAAAAAAAAAAAAGACCGGGCGTTGTGGCAGGTGCCTGTAGTCCCAGCTACTTGAGCGGTGGAGGCAAGAGACTTGCTTGAGCCCAGGAATTGGAGGTTGCTGTGAGCTGTGATGCCACGGCACACTATCCAGGGTGACAGCTTGAGGCTCTGTCTCAGAAAAAAAAGAATCAACATTGTTAAAATGTCCAAACTACCCAAAGCAATATACAATTTTAATGCAATCCCTATTCAAGCTCCACTGTCATACTTTAAAGAGCTCGAAAAAATAATACTTCATTTTATTTGGAATCAGAAAAAATCTTGAATACCCAAGACATTACTCAGAAATGAAAACAAAGCAGGAGGAATCATGCTACCAGACCTCAGACTACACTATAAATCGATAGTGATCAAAACAACATGGTACTGGCCAAAAACAGAGAGGTAGATGTTTGGAACAGAATAGAGAACTAAGAGATGAATCCAGCTACTTACCATTATTTGATCTTTGACAAGCCAATTAAAAACATTCAATGGGGAAAAGATTCCCCATTTAACAAATGGTGCTGGATGAACTGGCAACCTGTAGAAGACTGAAACTGAACCCACACCTTTTACCATTAACTAAGGTAGACTCTCACTGGATTAAAGATTTAAACTTAAGACATGAAATCATAAAAATACTAGAAGACAGTGCAGGGAAAACTCTTGAAGAAACAGGCCTGGGCGAATATTTTATGAGGAGGACTCCCCAGGCAATTGAAGCAGCATCAAAAATACACTACTGGATCTGATTATGTCCTCTATCCGAGGACAATATATTAAATGGATTTTTGGAGCAGGGAGTCAGAATCAGAGTTTGCTCTGTCCACTCCACGCATCAACCTGGTATTGCAGTTCTTCCAGGAACAGTGCAAATAAAGAAAAAAGAATTTAAAAAAATAAAAAATAAAACAATAAAAAAAAAAACTAAAAAAAAAAAATAGGGCGGCGCCTGTGGCTCATCAAGTAGGGCACTGGCCCCATAAACAGAAGGTGGCTGGTTCAAACCCGGCCGTGGCTGAACTGCAAAACAGAAAAATAGCCAGGTGTTGTGACAGGCGCCTGTAGTCCCAGCTACTCAGGAGGCTGAGGCAAGAGTATCGCCTAAGCCCAGGAGTTGGAGGTTGCTATGAGCTGTGTGATGCCACAGCACTCTACTGAGGGCGATAAAGTGAGACTCTGTCTCTACAAAAAAAATACACTACTGGGACCTGATCAAACTAAAAAGCTTCTGCACAACCAAGAACACATTAAGTAAAGCAAGTAGACAGCCCTCAGAATGGGAGAAGATATTTGCAGGTTATGTCTCCGACGAAGGTTTAATAACCACAATCTACAGAGAACTCAAACGTATTAGCAAGAAAACAGCGAGTGATCCCATCTCAGGGTGGGCAAGAGACTTGAAGAGAAACTTCTCTGAAGACAGGCGCACGTCCTTCAGACACATGAAAAAATGCTCACCATCCTTAATCATCAGAGAAATGCAAATCAAAACCACTTTGAGGTGTCATCTAACTCCAGTAAGATATAGCCCACATCACAAAATTCCAAAACCAGAGATTCTGGCATGGATGTGGAGAAAAGGGAACACTTCTACATTGCTGGTGGGAATGCAAACTAATATGTTCCTTTTGGAGAGAGGTTTGGAGAATACTTAGAGATCTAAAAATAGACCTGCCATTCGATCCTACAATTCCTCTCCTAGGAATTGTACACATTTGAATTCTCTGTAGATTCTGGTTATTAAACCTTTGTCAGAGACATGACCACAAATCAAAACCACCTTGAGATACCATCTAATCCCAGTGAGAATGGCCCACATCACAAAATCTCAAAACTGAAGATGCTGGCATGGGTGTGGAGAAAAGGGAATACTTTTACACTGCTGGTGGGACTGCAAACTGATACAACCTTTTTGGAAGGAAGTATGGAGAACTCTCAAAGAACTCAAGCTAGACCTCCCACTTGATCCTGCAATCCCATTACTGGGCATCTACCCAGGAGGAAAAAAATCTTTTTATCATAAAGACACTTGCACTAGACTTTTTATTGCAGCTCAATTTACAATTGCCAAAATGTGGAAACAGCCTAAATGCCCACCATCCCAGGAATGGATTAACACCCTGTGGTATTTGTACACTATGGAATACTATTCAGCCATTAAAAAAAATGGAGACCTGGCTCAGTGCCTGTGAGTCAAATGGCTAAGGCACCAGCCACATACACCTGAGCTGGCAGGTTCGATTCCAGCCAGGGCCTGCCAAACAACAATGATGGCTGCAACCAAAAAATAGCCAGGCATTGTGGCAGGTGCCTGTGGTCCCAGCTACTTGGGAGGCTGAGGCAAGAGAATCACTTAAGCCCAGGAGTTGGAGGTTGCTGTGAGTGGTGATGCTACAGCACTCTACCTAGGGCAACAGCTTGAGGCTCTGTTTCGAAAAAAAAAAAAAATGGAGACTTTACAGCCTTTGTATTAACCTGGATGGAACACATTATTCTTAGTAAAGCATCACAAGAATGAAGAAGCATGAATCCCATGTACTCAATTTTGATATGAGGACAATTAATATCATAGTGGAAAGGGAAGGGGAGAACAGAGAGGGAAAGAATGAGGGAGGGGTGAGGAAAGGAAGAGCAGAGAGAGGGAAGGAGGAGGGGGGTGGGGTCTTGGTGTGTGCCACACCTCTTGGGGGCAAAACACGATTGTAAGAGGGATTTTACCTAACAAATGCAACCAATGTAACCTGGTTTCTCGTACCCTCAATGAATCCCCAACAATTAAAAAAAAAAAAAAAGAATTCCTATGAATCAATAAGAAAAAGAAAACAAATACTAGCACAAAACTGGAGCAGATACTTCACAAAAAAGACTACCCAAACTGCTGACAAACATTAAAAAGGGTGCTTAACATCATTAGTTACCAAAGAAATACAAATTACTATATAAGTATTAGAATGGCTAAACACCAAGTATTGAAAAGGAGGTGGAGAAGCAGATTCCATATGTTACAGGTGGCACTGGAAACTATTTCAGCTATTTTGGAAAATAGTTTCATAGGGCTTAGTAAAGCTAAATCCGACTGAATGCCCAGTAATTCAGCTTCTGGATTTTTTTTTTTTTTCTGAGACAGAGTTTTCTGTTGCCCAGGCTAGGGACTGTGGCCTTAGCCTAGCTCACAGCAACCTCAAGTGATCCTCTTGCCTCAGTCTCCTGAGCAGCTGGGACCACAAGCATGCACCACAATATTTGGCTAATTTTCCTATTTTTAGTAGAGATGAAGTCTTGCTCTTGCTCAGGCTGCTTTCAAACTCCTTAGCTCAAGGGATCCTCCTGCCTCAGCCTTCCAGAGTGCTAGGATTATAGGAGTGAGCCATTGCACCCAGCTGCCAGATATATTTTTAAAAACTGAATGTAGGGGGCGCTGCCTGTGGCTCAAGGAGTGGGGCACTGGCCCCATATATTGAGGGTGCTGGGTTCAAACCCAGCCTTGGCCAAAAACCTGAAAAAATAAATAAATACATAAAAATTAAACTGAATGTAGGTGTCTACCAAAAGACAATAGATATAAACAAGAATTTCCATAATTTTATCTCTTAGTTTTATTCATAACAGCCCCCAACTGCAAGCAGTCCTCTGAGAACACAGGAAAAAAACTTAAGTTTTTCCTATTCTTTCACTCAACAATTAACACAGAATACTTTTGTGACTAGATGTGAGAGAAGAGGTATTTCCCCACACAACAAGCAAACAACTAATTCTGCAGCAGACAGCAGCTAGGTGCCCTCTAATTCAATTCATTGATGGCATTATCTACCCGGAGATGCCATCAGATCCCTTGGATGGCGGGCACACTCCCATAAGAGCGCCCCTGCCTTCTGACGCCATTAGCAGACAATAGGTGAATTTACCTGTGCTTCTGACTAGCTATTAATTGGGGTTCCCACAACCTATTCCTCATATTCAATTAATTTGCCAGAGTAGCTCACAGAACCCAGGGTAACACTACTTATACTTACTAGTTTATTATAAATGATACAGGCATAAGGGAAGAGGCATGGAACTTCCATGCCCTCTCCAAGAATCTCCATGCATTCCCAGCTATCCAGCAGCAACTTGGCCCAGTCTTTTTTTTTTTTTTTTTCCCGAGACAGACTCTCACTTTGACACCCTGAGTAGAGTGCAATGGCATCATCATAGCTCACAGCAATCTCAAACTCTTGGATTCAAGTGATCCTCATGCCTCAGTTTCCTGAGTAGCTAAGACGACAAGCACCTGCCACAATGCTTGCTAATTTGTTTTTTTCTATTTTAGTATAGGTGGGGTCTCACTCTTGCTCAGGCTAGTCTCGAACTCCTGAGCCCAAGGAATCCACCCTGCTCTTCCTTAGGCTGCTCTTGAACTCTTGAGCTCAAACAATCCACCCATCTCAGCCTCCCAGAGTGCTGTGATTACAGGTGTGAGCCACTACATCTGGTCCCTGACCCAGTCTTTTGGGGGTTTAATGGAAGCTTTATTACTTAGGCATGACTGGTCACCTCATTGGCTATTGGTGATCAAATCAACCTTCAGGCTCTGTCCTCTCTCTTCCCCTGATGTTGAGGGGTGGGGCTGAATGTCCCAATCCTCCTAGGTCTTTCCAGTGACCAGGCCCATCCTGAAGCTACCTAGGGATAGCCAGCCATCAGTCAACTCATTAGCACACAGAAAGACAATTATCACTTTAGAGATTCTACAGGTAGGAAGACCAAACACTGTGTATGTATTTCACAATATCATAATTTCAAATGCTCATTAAAAGTCAAATGAATACACAAATGTGGTAAATTCATACAATGTTAATTTTTTTTTTTTTTTTGAGACAGAGCCTCAAGCTGACACCCTGGATAGAGTGCTGTGGCATCACAGCTCACAGCAACCTCCAATTCCTGGGCTCAAGCTAGTCTCTTGCCTCTGCCTCCCAAGTAGCTGGGACCACAGGCGCCTGCCACAATGCCTGGCCACCTTTTTTTTGGTTGCAGCCGCCATTGTTGTTTGGCGGGCTGGGCTGAATTCGAACCCGCCAGCTCAGGTGTACGTGGCTGGTGCCCTAGCCCGCTGAGCCACAGGCGCCGAGCCCATACAATGTTATTTTATATGGCAATTTGAAAAGAACCACATATGCCTAACAAATGGATGAATCTCACAAATGTTTTATGATAGAGACTAAAAAAAGTAAATATTCTATGAACTCACTTATATGAAAGGTCAAAAACAAGTAATTAATGGTCATAATATGTAGTATAACTCAGAATACTGGTTATCTCTGGGAGGGTGGGTATTAATTGGAAAAAAGCATAAGAGGCTCTTCTTGGATGCTAAAAATGATCTGTATCTTAATCTGAGAATATTCATATATATATATATATATATATACACACACACATATGTATATATGTATTTATGAGAGAGAAGGGCATATCATGAAAATTTTCTATCCCAAACAGAGAGAGCTTCTCTCTCCCCACTTGAATTCTCTCTACCAGGAGCTTTAGTGTTTTCTGTATTCTTTTCTGTAAATAAATTCTGTCTTACCACTGGGGGGGGGAATAATATAATGAAGAATAATAAAATACATGTATTTAAAAAAAATTTTTTCTATCCCATAACTGTCCTATAGGCAACAGTTCTTACTATAGGCAACTAAGCATATTCGGTTTCTAGTATTATGCAAGCTCTTGTATTATTCACAAAACTATCAACACTATCTTCCACAACTGACAAGCCCTCAAATTGTAGTGACTTAATATCACAAAAGGCGGCGCTTGTGGCTCAGTGAGCAGGGTGCCCCCCCATATACCGAGGGTGGTGGGTTCAAACCTGACCCCGGCCAAACTGCAACAAAAAATAGCCGGGTATTGTGGTGGGTGCCTGTAGTCCCAGCTACTTGGGAGGCTGAGGCAAGAGAATCACCTAAGGCTAAAAGCTGGAGGTTGCTATGAGCTGTGATGCCACAGCACTCTACCAAAGGCAACAAAATGAGACTTTGTCTCTTAAAAAAAAAAAAATCACAAAAGTTTATTTCTCCATCCTATGACAGTTCTTGTGGTTCAGGAGACCTCCTATACCATCTGAATCAGAAGGCTCTAAGCTCTAAGACAGAGGTTCTCAACCTTCCTAATGCCACGCCCCTTTAATACAGTTCCCGTGGGTGGCGACCCACAGGTTGAGAATTGCTGCTCTAAAATAATGGTAGTAAAGATAAGACTGGAAGATTGCCCCAGGAGTTTTTAAGGGCTAGGCTGGAAAATGGCTTACATCAATTCCACCCACATCCCATTAACCAAAATTCTAGACAAGTTGCAACCTAACTGCCTGGGCATCCAGGATGAGAAAAGTGAATATATATAGTATTTTCTCTGCCAAGGGAAACCACTTAAAAGTTATTGATGAAGAATCTATGATAACAACTGAGGAACTTATCCTTAGGAATATAATATCTATATGAAGTAGTTACAGAAAATACAACAGATGGAGATAGCCTCCCAACCCCCAAAACAGAACTAATTTACCTATGAAGAGTAGGAATGAGCTAGGTGTGGTGGCTCCCACCTATAATCCTAGTACTTAGGGAGGCAGAGGTAGAAGACTAGCCCAGGCAACATAGCAGGACCCCTGTCTCTACAAAAAAATAGAACTATTTGCTAGGCATGGTGGCACACACCAGTAGTCCCATCTAGTTGGGATGCTGGAGTCAAAGGATCACTTGAGAGCAGGAGTTTGATGTTGCAACGAGCTTTGTCAACACCATTGTACTCTAGCGTGGGAACTGAAGCAGGAGCTTGTCCCCAAAAAGGAAGAAATAAGGAAAGGAAGGAAGGAAAAAAGAAAGAAAGGAAGGGAGGGAGGGAGGGAAAGGATTTTTTTTAATTAAAAGAAAAAAAAAGTAGAAATGTTCTTAATGTTAACCTACCCCCTGCTACCTAAAGCACTGTAATGAGCAACATTCACTCTTCCTATGGCATACCAAACACTCACAGGTTGTCAGCTATTCTCTAGCATCATCATCCACTTCTGCCGCCAGAGTAGGGCTGTATGCTTGCTAAAATCAGATGGCTGTTCCAAAACCTGTTTTTCCAGTTGTACATGTTACGTGTTGCTCTAAACACATAATTTAAATAAATATGTGTATTACTTAAGCCCAAGAAATACGACTTCCGATATTCAAAGAAAAGATTTTATTGGGCCAGGCGCAGTGGCTCATGCCAGTAAGGGAGGGTCAAAGCAGGTGGAGGCGGAAGCAGGTGGATTGCCTGAGCTCATGAGTTTGAGACCAGCCTGAGTCAGAGGGAGACCAAGTCTCTAAAAATAGCTGGGTGTTGTGGACAGTGCTTGTAGTCCCAGCTACTTAGAAGGTTGAGGCTAGAGAATCACATGAGCATAAGAGTTTGAGGTTGTTGTGAGCTATGACACTAGGACACTCTAATGAGGGTGACAAAGTAAGACTGTGTCTCAAAAAAAAAAAAGGCTTGGCTTGGCGCCTGTGGCTCAACGGGCTAAGGCGCCAGCCACGTACACCTGAGCTGGCGGGTTCGAATCCAGCCCCAGGACCCGCCAAACAACAATGACAGCTGCAACCAAAAAATGGCCGGGCGTTGTGGCGGGCGCCTGTAGTCCCA
>CAUYON010069550.1:0-44892 GCA_963573935.1 Arctocebus calabarensis | reverse complement strand
TGGCCAAGGTCAACACCCTGATCAGGCCTGATGGCGAGAAGAAGGCATATGTTCGACTGGCTCCTGATTATGATGCTTTGGATGTTGCAAACAAAATTGGGATCATCTAAACCAAATCCACCTGGCCAATTCTAAATATATAACTTTTCACTGTAAAAAAATAAAAAATAAATAAATAAATAAATACTCTCCCAGCCCCTGCTAAGATACCAAAGAAATTCCAAAGATAAAGATTGGAAGGATAGAATGTTCACAGCCAGAACTCCTGGGGAATTATGCAGAGATTCAGACTTTGATGGTTTAAAGGCGACCCTCCATCTCATACCAGATACAAAGCAAACAACCAAGCCTTCGCAATGGTCCTGCAGAACAGACAAAGGGGAAGAGGCTATAAATTAAGCTGCAAGGAAAATGTACCTGCAGTCACATTTCCATCTCAGGAATCCCTGATGACCAAGATGCCCTACGTAAGTTAATTTTCAGGATAACCAAACTCTCCTCATTAAACAACTCTTTCACTTAAAATGAGGCCATCTTTAATGGAACCCTTTCCCAAATGTATTTCACACATCCTTAACTTTTTACAACAAAAAACAACTCTAACAATTAGGTTTTGTCTACGTCCCAAGCACTAACGAAAATGTTTTCCATCAAGTTTTGTCTCTTAGGTCCTATTATTATTATGATGATGATGATTTTAGGTATGAGGCTAGGCAGACCTCACTCTGTCTCCAAAGCCTAAACTCCTAAACTCTGTGATTTTCACAAGTTTTCCCCCACAATTTCAGATATGGAATATGTGCTATACAACACAATACCAAGGACAGACAAGAACGTTAGCTGTACCTTTAGAGAGATGATCTGAGTTCTTGCTACTTTTTCTCCATATTTTCTTTCTCCATCATCAATGTTAGACAGTTAGTTTTCACATAAAGCTGTTGCCAATGTGCATCACCCCAGAAAAAAAACTACCTAAAATCTGATAGAAATCATTGTTTTCGCTCCTTGAAGTTCAGAACCTTCTTAGGTCTTTCTATTTGATTAAAAAACTTCTTTATCAATTTAAGAAACACCCCTTGTTTCTCTGCATTTCAAAATGGTCTAATTTTGCTTTCTCTTAACACAACTCAGAAGGAAACCCGGGGTGCTCAAAAACATCCCTCAACTGGAGTCCCTTTTGTTTAGATTAACATCCCTTTTGTTTTAGAGTAACAAAACAGCCCTCAACTGGAGTCAATCAGGACCGGGTCACTTTTTAGAAAATAGAACAAAGGATGAGATCACACTTGTGGTGCACATTTGAAGGGTCAAGGGAAAACTTCTAAATACAGATCAAAAATGTTTTCACATAGTAAATGAGAAAATCTCATGAATGTTATGTCAATCGGGTTGATGAAAATATCTCAGATTGGATGTGAAACCTGCACACTGTACCCCATGATTGAATTATTGTACACAGTTATGATTCAATAAAAAAAGAAAGAAAGTAAATATAACAAAGGAGCAGATAAGCATCAGGGCACACGGGGAGAGTCGATTTCTATAAGGTTTCCTGGCTGCCAGGCCTGTGGAGAGAAAGGAACCACCGTCCTTACCCTGATTTCAAGCTGACCAACGCGTCCTCGACTCCCTTCTGATTGAATTTGGTCATGTACTGATGCATGTAGGGGTAGTTATTCCGAATGTTTCTCTCTGTGCTTCCGTTAGGCACCGTCCCAAATCGGAAAGGTGGGGAATGGTCATGAGGTTTCTGGAACTGGAGAGAGAGAAAGACAGAGAACGGGAGGAGGAGAAGGAGGAGGAAAAAGAGGTGGAGAGAAGAGGAAGAAGAAATTAGTGATTGTTTTGCTTGATGTTGAGAGTAAAAAATACTCATACGTTAGGGCAGGGCAGAAGGAAAAACCATTTGTTTTTGTACTTTCTTGCTACTTCATCATTTCTTGGACTGGTCTGTGAGTCCCAGAGGGAAGGAAACAATGTCTGTCTGCCGGATTGTCCCCTGACTCCTAGTGCAGGCTCCGGCAGGGTGCTCTGTCGATATTTCTTAGGTTGAACTTCTCTGTGCCATTATAGAGTCCAGCAAACGTCTAGGCACACAGGCTTGCCCGGGAAATGCCAACCGAACTGGGATTAAGGTTAAACCTTAGTTCAGTTCATTATCCACCTATGATGAAATTTTCCGTGATCCCCAGATGCTCTCTCCCTTCTCTGAGTCTCATTCACAATTACCTTCACCTCACCCAGAAACGCCTCTATGTTGCCATTCGCTCATTCATTCTCTACTCATGCATTCACTCATTCATTCATACAGTATTCATCAAGTGCACAATGTCTGGCACATGGCAGGCTCCACAAATGTTTGGGAGGCTGAAGTCTTGCTGACCGTTGGCTCCTTGGAGACACCCGGGGTCCTGCCTGCCTCTGCAGCCCCCAGAAGGGCAGGCTGTCCAGGCGTCCTGAGTCTCCGCTCATGGACCAGCTGATCCTGTCTGTCCATGTTTCAGGGGACTCAACCAGATGAGAAGTCAAGAGAACTAGAGCTGAGTTCCAGAGACCTAAGTAAAAACCACAGACAGCACGTAGAGATGCAAAGCATGAACGCACACTGACAGGTTGGGAATTCAGGTTCTGTCACTTGCAAACTGTCAGAGCTTAGCTACGTCACCCACGGCACATGCCTCCACTTATTATCCACGTGCAAAGTGTGCATTGCACCAGCATTTCCCTTGTAGGGCCACTATGAAGATCTAAAAATGTCACATATGCCAAGTAATTGGAATAGTGCCTAGACCGGAACAAGCACTCCACAATAAAGCTACTCATGCATTCGCTCTTTCATTCATACAGTATTTATCAAGTACACAATATGAACTCTTATGACTGTTCATTTTTATTATCATTCTGGACAAAAAAGGAACCTGGGCCTCATTGTTTCTATGCAATATGGAATTCTGGAACTAGAAAAATAATGATGATGATGCCTCATTCATACTTTTGTGAGAACTTAGTTGGGGCCAGTACTGTGCCAAGAACTAAACAAATTTTAGTTCATTTCATTCTCACAAACCACCTGCCAGGTAGCTAATTTTAGAGGCTCCATCTTACAGATGAGAAAACTGAGGCTCGGAGAGCTTACATGAACCATAATGCTATAAACTAGCATGTTGTTTCTTGGAATTCAAACCCAGCTGCACCTGGCCATAGGCCAAGGTCCTAACTCTACTGTTCCTTGGAGACCATCGCTAGTGACCCTTCCTCCTCAGAGATAAGGACTGGGGACCCTCGCATAGGAAGAGCACACAGCAAATCAGTGTCAGAGCCAGGACGACAACTCAGAGGTCTTTCCATGGAGTCAAAAACTGACGGATAAAGTCTTCAAATTTACCCAAGAGTCAGACAACTAGAGACATTTTTCTTTTACCCAGCCTCACACTTCGTTTCGCTGGTAATTAAAATTTCCGGTTGTAAATCATTTCCCCTAAATTAGGCAAACCACTTCTAATAAGCAGGCATAACTGGGCTTGGGATAGGGGCCATCCACTGTCCAAACGAGGTCCTCCTTCTGGGGTACACCTTGTGCTGGGACTCTGAGTGTATGTGTGCGTGTGTGTGCGTGAGCAGCAAAATGCTCTTTTCAGCCACTGTGCCAAGCAGTGCCTTCACTACTCACCCAAAGGGGAGGAGGCACAAGCCCAGCCACATTTGTGCGGCAGCCACCTGCTCCGGGGACAGAGGCAACAGCGCTGTTCATAAACCTAGTTGTTGTGGCAGCCGTTCCCAGCCTCCAGAGACATGGGGAGATGGATTTGACTAAATGTCTTCCATGTCACTCCCCATCTGCTGTTAACTCTTTAAACATTCGACTTCCTCCCTGCCTCTGGTTCGCACAGCGACAGAGACAGATAGTCAGCCTCTGTGATGGCTTCTTCACTTCCCCAGCCTTGATAGTACCATCACCCACACAAAATTCAGCCCGACACCACGATCCAGGAATCTTTCCCTCCAGACTACAGGCTGTCAAAGTTTTTAAAGCGCGACTGGCAATCCATTTTCCACTGTGCGTGTGAGACGGCAGAGTGCTCCTTCTCTCTACATGGGACATGCTCTGATGTTGTCAATTATGTTCTGGTTTTTTTTTTTTTTAATGTTTGCAACCCTTAAATCAATTTCATGGCTCACTGAAGAGTCACGAACTGCGGCGTGAAAAACATTTAGGGGGCAAGGATGACTCATCTGTCAAGTCCCAGGGTTACATAAGGATACATGGCGTGTTTCCTACAGGAATGATTCCTAGTGTGACTTCCAGAGAGTCCCATGTGCAAGCAGAAAGAAACAGAAGTGGGCGTTAGCAAAGGAAGGGTGGGGCAGAGACCTCCGTCATCAGCAAGGCCACAGAGCAACGTAATCGCAACACCCAGAATCAGAGGAACCCGCCAGCTTCTCTCCAGTTGCCTTTGCTATTTATGTTAACTGGTTTCGCCTGGTCTTGGACACACAGAGAAGCGGAGTTCACCTTCTCCTCTGCCACTGAGAGTCTGAACCATTTGGAGCAGCCACTTAAGGTCTCTGAGCCTCAGTTTCCCTATCTCTAAATTGAGGATTGTTTTTGCAGCTAATCTCAAAGTGCTCCAAAGAACACCTGGAGTCCTCTGAAGCTTGGTATGAACGTGCACCAGCTGTCATTACCCACGGTGGCTTTGGCCAAATAACAAAGCCTGTCTCCCTTCAGCCCGGAGGACAGAGGATTATTTTCTAATATTTTTCCCATTCACTATGGGGACAGGCCTGAAGGGTCTTCTGAGTGGCAAGCATTTTGCAAAAGAGGAGGTAGAGACACCTCAGGGCTAAGAAAAATTTCAGGACAATTAAGCAATTAACTAAGACATTTCTTCGTTCTCCTGAGGAACCCAAAGCTATCCATTTATTAAAGTTATTTCTGTCTCCTGTCCTGTAACTAAGGGACATCTGGCAACTGGAGCCCCTGTTTCTAGTGCAGCCTTCTGATGGGGAAGCTCCATGTGCTTTTTTTTTTTTTGTAGAGACAGAGTCTCACTTTATCACCTTTAGTAGAGTCCTGTTGCACTACACAGCTCACAGCAACCTCCATTTCCTGGGCTTAGGCGATTCTCTTGCCTCAGCCTCCTGAGTAGCTGGGACTACAGGCACCTGCCACAGCGCCCGGCTATTTTTCTGTTTTGCAGTTGGGCCGAGGCCGGGTTTGAACCCGCCACCTTCAGTATATGGGGCTGGCACCCTACTTGCTAAGCCACAGGCGCCTCCCTCCACGTGCTTCTTGAGAGCTCTGAGCAGGTGTGGCCTTCGCAGAGGAGGACTGGCTTGGGAGGCTACCTGCCAGAACAGGGAGCACGTGGCGGTGCAGTGGCAGTGCCCAGAGATAGGGTGACTCCTGGGAACATGCGCATGGGCAAATCCTTCCGGGAAAGTTTCCCGATTTCCCTCCAAAAGACCTCATCAGTGCAATAACACTTTAGGTCCCGGAAGTGAAGAATGGTTGGAATTAGGCAGTGATGATAATGATGATGGGGAGGAGGAGAAAGGAGGAGGGGAGAGAGAGAGAGAGAGAGGGGAGGGGGAGAGAGGGGGGAGGGGAAGAGGGGGAGGGGGAGAGGAAGAGAGAAGAATGAGAGGGGAGGGGGAAGGAGGGACTAACGCCTACAACAAGCTTCTCCACCATGTGCCAGGCATCCTATGAGGGTTATTTCCGATCCCCATGCAAACCTTGCCAGACAGGAAATACTCTCTTCCCTTTAATAGGAAACTAAGCTATGGATATTGTCATATGGGTGGGCGTGCCATCATTGTATGGCAAGGCCAGGATTTGAACCCAGTTTTATTGGACCCTCAGATACAGTATTGCTCTTCCCACTACCTAGATCTGCCTCCTGGAGCTGCATTTCCTGTATCATGATGCTCCCTGGCCTTTTGCAAAGCTTCTGCACCAACACTCCAGCTTTCCTTTCCTGTCTCCTAGGGGTGCAACTACCCACAAATTCACCTATTTAAAATTTAAGCCCCAGTTCATCTGAGCACACCATGGACTCGAAATTCGCAGCTTTCACAGCAAGCACTAATGGCTTCAAAGCATTGTAAGCCCGAGTTGTTACACAGGTATTCATGATTTAAAAAAAAGGAAGAATGAAACAAAACCAACCACTGTGTACTGTATTAAAATAAATTGATTCAGTATAAATTTTTATTTTGTAGACTTTCTTGGTGTATCTGCTATTAATCTACTGGGAGCTTTCAGCTTATTTACTACAAGAAATTTTGCGGTATAGCTAATTGTATCAAACATTTAATTAAAAGAGCTGCCAGCTCGCTGCTAATGCTTCCGGCCTACAAAGAGCTGTGTCCCACGAGGTTGTGGAGTCTGTTACGGGTCTCTCCAGGTCAGCAAAGGTCAGTCGAATGATTAGGGGTTGTAATGAGTTTTCCCACAAGTGGTCATGTTATTTAGACCAAAATTATGTAGCGAGGGATTTTTTTTTTCCTCCCTTGCCTTCAAAAATTGCAACACAAAACAAACTATGCTGCCAGCTACTTTTTTGAAAAAAGCCCTCTCCTCCAGGACATGGCTTCCCACTGCTTCCCTGAACCTCCAGGCACTTCTTCCAGGAATGGCCTTTTAGCTCTCAGAACGTGATGGGGCCACATACCCACAGCTCTGTGCCTGCACAGGAATTTATAGGCTACGAGGCACATTTACATGGATCGGCCCCTTTTATCCTCACCACGATCATGAGTCCCAGATTGAGAGAGAAGAGCAGGCAGTCACAGTGAGATTAGATGGCTTTAAAGACATTACACACTGCCCCTGCGCCTGTGGCTCAGCGGGCTAAGGCACCAGTCACGTACACCTGAGCTGGTGAGTTCGAATCCAGCCCAGGCCTGCCAAACAACAATGACGGCTGCAACCAAAAAAAAAATGGTCGGGCATTGTGGCGGGTGCCTGTAGTCCCAGTTACTTGGGAGGCAGAAGTAGGAGACTCACTTGAGCCCAGGAATTGGAGGTTGCTGTGAGCTGTGATGCCACCTCACTCTATGCAGGGTGACAGCTTGAGGCTCTGTCTCAAAAAAAAAAAAAAAAAAAAAGACATCACCCAGCTAGGGAGAAGCAGGACACACCTTGCAGGGTTTTATCTGCTGCCTCCCAGATGCCAGGTGCTTTAGGTGGGGGCCTGCCAGAAGGTGACCCTAAGACAAGGCTTTGGGAGGACATAATCTATTAGCGATGAGTTTCAGGAGCAAGGAGTTGTTTCAGGAAGGGAATGGGAAAAGGTTAGGGAGGGTTAGAAAAGGGGAAGGAACCAATCCCAGGAGTGTGACTGAAGGCTGGGTCTCCTCTCAGCGTGTCCCCTGGAGCCCCAGCCATGCCTTGGAGTTTGTCCTGCTTAGAAGCAAGGGAGCAGCTGTGCTTTTGTACTGTCACGCTGTGAGTCATTGGTTATAGGTCACTACAAGGATGGAGGGCACTCAAATTCCCCGGCATTTACCATTCTGGAGCCCCAAAGCAATAATCCCAGGAAGATCTCTGACGTAAGCCCTCTTCAGCAAAGCTTGCAAAAGAGGCTGGAAAGGGGATTCTGGAGAATCCAAGTGGGGCGTGTAATGTGCAGCGCACCAGGCAATGATTTATTCAACCAGCCAGCCTGTCCGGAGCGTCTCCTAAGTGCAAGACAACTCTATCCAAATCACATCCCCGAGGTCCTCTTCGCCCAAGCCAATTTTAGTCTCATCAGTTTTCTCTCCTTTACAGGAGTTATTCCTGCTCGAAAACTGCCTCTTTCTTGAGGCTTGTGCGTGTGTTGTTTCTTTCTTTCTACAAGAATTTAAGTTGCATGGGGGCCTGAGCTCAGTCTGCCAAGATCATCCCAGTAGCCAGGAAAGACTTCTCTGAGGAGGTGACATTCAACCGTGAGAAATGGGGGAAGGACATTCTAGGCAGAGGGCATAGGAAGCACAAGGATGCTGAGGGGGGAAATAAGAGGGTCAGAGAGGAGGAACAGGGAGGGTGCGTGAGTGAGCCTGGGGAGGAAACACATGGGAGCAGGTGGGATATCACAGGTCTCGGAGCACCGCGGTGAGCACGGTGACCCTACTCACTCCAGCTACCATGGGAAGGTGATTCTATCTTTAACCCCAGCCCTTCCCCATCTCTCTTGATAAGACTCTTTGTCCCTTCTTCAATCACAGCATATGTCATGGGGGAGCTGCAAGGCTTTTCACGCACTGATTTTCCATTCAGCAGTTTGTGTACGAATGGAGACTGATGTCGACAAGATATGAAAGTGCGGTTTCATAAAGAGAGACAAATTACACGCACACAGGCCAAACCAGAAGAAAATCTCTGCAATCTCAACTTTGCTGAGCTTAGCAAGTCACAATTGGTTTCCTGAACGCAAATTTCAACAGGAAGAGGCGCCCCGTTTTCCTCTTTCCTGCCTCTGTGTGTGTGTTTCTGAATACCCACTCAAACCCCAAAACCCGTGTCACACTTCAGTGAAGAATGGAGGGGGCAGGTGTTAACGCCCCCCTCTTACCGACGTGGGAAGCACAGCCCCATCAGAGAAGATGGAAGAGGAGTCTGAGTAGAAATAATTAGTGGGAAATTTAACAGCAAAAAAAAAACCTCTCTCTGCTTCTTTTGTGTGCCTTGAAGAAATTTCAGGTGAGTCATAAGTGCTGAGGATGAAGCTAATCTGACTGTCGAGTAGAGAGGAGTTGTCACATAGTTTTGTCTTTGGTTAAGGCTTAGAAAATACCATTTTGTCATGTCCTCGATGAGAAATCCAACATCCAAGATGTGCACGAGACTAATCTAAGGTCACATAGTAGGAGGCACCTACAGGCCACCGCATTCTGTCTCCCGAGGTTTACTTGTCCAGACTAGCGGGCTGTCCTCAACACCACAGATGAAACTGTCCTTTGCTCTTGAATCATAGGCCCTCAGTAACATCAGCAAGACTATACAAATGGCACAAATGGCCACTGGAGAGCTAAGATTAAGCTTCCATTCCTTAAGTTTTTGGAAATACGACAATTTAAGTTAAGGGAAAAAAACTGTGTGGCTTTTTGCTTTAAAGTCGATGGGTCTGAATGGCAGGTACCTGAATGACTCCCTTCTGCAAGGAACAGAGTTAAGACCAACCTCAGATAGAGAGGAAAATGACTTTACCTTTTTGTCACTGAGGCCAGTCACCTGGTCCACAAATTCTTCTTGGATCATGAAAGCAGCTAGATTGGCTGTGTAACTGGCCAGGAATATGACAGCGAAGAAGGCCCACACGGACACCATAATCTTGCTGGTGGTCCCTTTAGGGTTCTGGACGGGCACGGAGTTGTTGAACACCAAGCCCCAAAGCAGCCATATAGCTTTTCCAATGGTAAAAGAAGGCCCATGGGGTGCTGCAAATCACAGAAAAGACATTCTCAGCATTTTCTCAAAATGCGTACTTGTGCATATACGGCAGCTACTAGCAACCCTGGAGGTTGCCGGAAGATGGAATTACAGCGCGGTTATAATGATAATGTTCTATCACTGTCCCCGGACCATAACCACCATAACTTAAAAATTATCATTCTTCCTACATTCCTATCTAACTGGGGTTTTGCTGCATTTCTTTGAAAAATGAAAGAAAAAGAAAATGGTTTTGCAGAATCAAAGTTTGAATAAGAAATAGTCTCATGACCTGTTTTAAATTTGGATTTGATTTCCCTTTGGGAAAACCAATCTTCTTAGTAAACACAAAGAGAGAATGATAAAAACGTGCTCATGGGGGCTGTTTTAGAATGTGTTGGCCGTGCTATCGTATAAGAACCATGCAATTCAGTGGGACTTATGTTTGGAATTCTGATCCGGACTGGCCTTTGCAATTGCTCCTGTTCAGACTCAGATGTGAAGTGTGCGCACAGTAAGAATTAAACCAAACTGAAGCCCTCTCCAAATGGAGACATTAAGGAATGAAACAATAGAGCTTAATTCTTCCAACACTTCACAGACAGAAGACATTTCATCGCAGGCTCATGGAAAATGAATACTGATATCACAGCACGTTCCCCTCCCTCGTTGTATCCTTGCAAGAGCTGTGTGTCCCTTGTAAGATTCTTAAATGTCCCTTGCCATAGATCTAACTAAAGAGGCAGAACAATATGCCAGAATTTACTGGGATGGGGAATATGCAGGCTGTAAAGTACAAACATTAGGGGTTTTGAGTCTTTGTTTTGCTCAGGGGGGGGAAAAAGGATCGCTATATGCCCTCATTTCATGGGGGGGAGGTCTTCCTTTAACAGAAGGTTAATTTTTACATCATTTAAGTAAATGAAGATGTGAAAAAGTGATCCACTCAGACTTTAATCAGCAATGCAAGCAGAATGGGCAATAAATAAAATGGCGGCACTGAATTCAGATTGATGGAAATTATGAAGATCTGGGCAGGGAGCCTAGGAAAAATCAGCTTTTTGCATATCAGGGGCCAAATTCAGGCTACAGGAATACTTATAATATCCATGATCCAACATGTTAAAGAGAAGGCAATTCATTCTCTTATTGTCAGTCTCAATCTCTTGTTTTCTCTTTGCTGTCCCAGACTTAATTTCCATGAGGCTAGAACTCTACGGAAAAAATAATTAGAGTCAACTCAGTTAACTTTATGAAGTACTTAATTTTTTATTAGGGATGCTTGTTGATTGGAAGTGGCAGCTATCTGAGAATCATAAATAGACAGTTGCAAAGGATCTAAGACTTTTAGGAATTCCTGATTTATGAATACTATTACTGGGCCATATAACTTGCCCCATAAAGTGCAGTGAAATGTAACAAATCCCATTTTGCACAAAGAAACAAGAAGTTGTCATTTCCCTGAGAGTCACACGTGCAGACGAGCAGGAAAGAGAAAGCGTTGCAGTGAGGGAAGTTCTGGGAAGACAGCACTCTGGGTTGTTTTCTTTCCAATAGTCTTATAGGGCATCCTTTAGACAAGGGAGAAATTTTTTCAGGGGCTGGTGTTTGGGTCATTTTATCCTTTCAAGCCTGTCTCAAATTTATCCACTTATCTCCATCTTCACCGCTCTCATCCAAGACCAAACCACTGTCATTGTTTTCTCTTGGAAAACTGACACTTTCTTAACTGGCCCCCTTGCTTCTCCTGTGGCTGCTCCCCTCCCACTGTCTTGATAGACCAGCCCCGGTGACCTTTCCACTTTGCACCTGTGTTCCTCCCATTGCATTTGGAAGAAAATCTGAGAAGCAGACTGCAAAATGCCTGCCACAGTCGACTGCCGGTATCTCCGACTTCATCTTACACTGCTGTCCACCTCACTTGCTCACATCTTTGGTTGAGCACAGCAAGATTGACTCCCCCCCTCAAGGCTTTTGTGTTCACTGTTTCTCCTCCATGAAATGACTTTCTCTATTTTACACGTGACTGACTCTTTCTCACCCTTCAGGTCTCAGCTCAATAATCAGTCTTTCCCATGTGACCGTCCTGTCTAACGCAGGACCCCACACCCTCGCCCTGACACTGCTCATTTCTTCTTCTCGTTCTTCTCCTTGTTTCATATCTTCCTTTCCTCTTCCCCCTCCTTCTGGATATTACATCTATGTTTATTACATCTATATTTATTACATCTATGTTTGTTTATTACATCTATGTTTATTAAGGTATGTGTTTACACATCTTCTCCACAATTAACTTCTAAGCTCCCTAAGAGTCAAGAATTCTCCATCTGATTTGCAGTATTTGGAACATAGTAACCGCTTGATAAATATTCATTAAATAGATGTGTAAATTCACAAGAGAACAAGCTGAGACTCTGCAAAGGTAAAGATCTAGCCCACCACAGTATGATCACTTACAGAAATTGTCTCAGATTCCACACTGTTGAAAAGCTTCTTAATGACATGCTGTGATATTGGTATTCGTTTTCCAGAGCACTTTTAGTGAAGGGCTGCGGTCTCCCATTAAACAAAACATGATTATGAATGGCATTTTTACTGCTTAGTTGATTGGAGAGGGTTTAAGTAGCAGTCCTCACTCTTCAGTAGTTAAGAAGATTTCAACAAAACCAAGTTGCTTACTAGAGTCCCATGACCTATTGACGGTTTCTAATCCTGGATTTTCCAAGTAGAAAGAATATATTCCAAATTAAGGCATTCTGTTTTTGAGGGCATTTGAGACTAAGGTATCTTATCTTCAACTGTAACAAGTCATTTTGGGGGAAAGAGATTTGGTCATGGCACCTTTCTGATGACACCCACTAAGAAGGTGTCATGCATTGAGGAACACCTACTCGAGATGCTGTAATGTGTTTATGTATAGGACATAAACCCTGGCCAGAGACGGAGCCTCTTAAGGAGTGTTAGCCAATGAATGCCTCTCAATTCAATTTTACATATACTAACTGCCCTTTTATTAACATGATCCACTAAAGTCAGGCCCATCAAGAAGAAAATGTAACTCTTTGGGGAAAGATGCCCTTTATAGTTATAGTTATATTTACATATTTATCTTCAAACAGATGCAAATCAAATCAGGAGTTTGAAAAGTGTTCTTTGTTTTTTTGAAAAGTCTTCTTAAACTAGTTTCTCTAACGCCATTTTCTATGCCTAGATTGAAGTTGACACTGACTACAATTTTAGCATTTCTTTTGACACACATCTTAAAAATTAATTGCCAAGAAAACCTCCTTCAAATCTGCCTTCTTGACAAATTTAGTGTCAGTGGTTTTTACCTAATAATTATCGACTTCATAGTATAACAAGATTAAAATGTTTCATTTTGTTTTACCCTTCTTTCAGCTGAAGTGAGTAAGTCGTACTTGTCTGGCATTATAAGCAATATCAATGACCCCACATCTGCCTCTGATGGCATATCAAGGCAATATAGGTTAATGTGTTCTAAGAACTGAAGTCTTCCCTGAAGGTAAATGAAAGAGTATCAATGTTGAGTCATGCTCAAAAATGCTTCTTTACCTTTCCCTTTGGCTAAATTTCTGTTGTACCCAACAGGACTGAAGTATTCAAAGACAAAAACAGCTATGGCAGAGACGATGAGCAGCATCACAAACATCATCACCCAGACGGAGGCGCTGAAGGGCTCTGCAGGTGCACGGACACAGGAGGGGAGACAAGGTCAGTTAGTAGGAAGTCCAGGTGTCCAACTGCAGGCTCCCCACCCCCAATTTTTCTTTCAGTTGAATCTTATCATTCAAAAGAAGCTAGTCATTTTTTATTCATACATTTAAACCATCATTTATTCTACAAAATAGTTGAGCTATTTTATAAATTATAGAACCACCCAGGGGCCAAAGCTAGAGAGAAAAACAAGACTGGGTCTAAACAGCCATAATGCTCTGTGAAACCAATTTAGTTTGTATTTTTATTTTGATTTTCATATACTAGAAGGATGGTGTTTAGGGATTCCATAAGCAAAGGAAGGATTATAACCTGTTTGAAAAGGATTATAAAATCACTGGGTTAATAGGAACGCTGGAAGACAAAATGTGCCCATTGCTACTGCCCCCTGCATTTACTTTCTGTGTCAGACAGATGAGATCTCTACAGTTTTATTAATCTGGCTGATGCTAGTAACAGGCTAAAATGTGATTGAAAGTCTATTGACAGTACTATATTCACATGATAATTCAATTAAAACACATCACTTAAAGAGTAGAGGCAATGAAGTAGTAGATGGATAGATGATTGTTTTCCCTAAAAGTAGTTTTCATTGGTTCCTTTTTATGTGACTGAGGAAGTAAGAGGATGTCACCGAAAGCCTTTATATCTACCTTTGTCTAAATTTCTCTTGTACCCAACAGGACTGAAGTATTCAAACTAGTTTTCATCAGGTTAGGGTTAGGGTTATGGTTAATAGAAGGGTAAGAGATATTATGTAAAATAAATGAACAGTTCTAGTCATCTCAAATGAGCATTTGAAGATTATCTGACTCAAGTCATTTTCATCCATTTATGATATAGATTTGCTATAAAATCAACAGAGACTAAAATTTTGAAAAATGAATACATCTCTTCTCATTGGGATGAAAATGACCATGAACACCAATGAACTTAACATTCTTTTCCTCACAAGCACACATTTTTCAAGGGTAAAATACATCCAATTATACCTCTTGAATAGTAAACATTTTATTATTTTTAAATTATTTTTAAATTTTTCTAATGGAGCTACTGATAATTATGAAGAACTAGTCTAATAGCAGGCTATCTTCTTATTAGAACCCATGACTAACACAAATTCCAATTTAATGAGCTCACTATGTGAAAAGGAACTCATGCCCAAACTTTAACTATGTTAAATAATTTAAGAGCTGGAAAGAATGCTTTGTAAAGTGTGTCAATAGAGCACACATCCTAAAAAGCAACAGGTGGCAATACAACTTACTTAACCTAAATAACATTAAGTTGAGCTCCAAGAAATCAATGAGACAGCAACTTAAATCTACTTAGTCATATTTGGCTTGAGTAGTAAATGTCCCTGAAATCATAGAAATTTAGCAATGAGATGTATTTGTAAAGGAAGATAAGTAAATGAATGATTAAAAGTACTTAAAATTGGCTCAGGGCCTGTAGCTCAGTGGGTAGGGTACCCGCCACATACACTGGGGCTGGAGGGTTCAACCTCGGCCCGGCCCAGCTAAACAACAATGATAACTACAACAAAAAAATAGCCAGGTGTTGTGGCGGGCACCTGTAGTCCCAGCTACTTGGGAGGCTGAGTCAAGAGAATCGTTTAATCCCAAGAGTTAGAGGTTGCTGTGAGCTGTGACATCACACCACTCTACCGAGGGCAACATAGTGAGACTCTGTATAAAAAAAAAGTACTTAATATTCAACAACAGAGATAAAGTGATTCTCCAAGTTGGGTATACTGACAGCATAGGGTGTTCAACCAGAGGAGGATCATTTCAATGGGTAAGTAAAGCATTTGGCAGTGTTCCTCACACTCTGTATACTCACAACATAATAAATGGAATAGCTTTTTGATTAAAACCAGAAATGACGGGGACATTGTGCTGTCCATTTTTATCTGATTATTTTCATTTCTCTGCATGCTGTGATAACATTATTTTTCAGTTAGGGGAAGTCCTCACTGAGTTCTTCTAGTCACATGTCAAAATCTGTGGACTTGCAAGTGGGCTCTGTTTGGCAGGTGCATCCTGGTGACCAAGATATTGGTCAGAGATTAGGTGGAAGCTGATCAGGCAACCTACCCCAGATGTTTTCTCATGTGGAAGTGAGATTGTCCGTTAACTTGTGAGCACAGAGATAATGGTTCTGCTGTGGTAGTCTGGATTTAATAAATTAAGTACCTATGAGTGTCTCCAAAGGATTGCTGCTCATACACCATGTAGGTAAGTGCAAGTGCACGCACCCATGCACACCCCATTCGCAATGGAGTAAAACATTAGAACCATGTCAAAGCACATTGGTAGTGTCTAAGGAGTGACCCGGAGATATTTTAAATAGCTCTGGATTACATCCTCTAATAGCTTAAAACAGATTCAATATTTGTCCATGAAGGAACTTCAAACTAGGAGACAGCAGGTCAATATTTCTTTGGATCAAAGAACGGAAGTTGTTTGAAAGGTCTTTAGAATTAACTAGATGGAAATATTGCCAGAGACGTCATCTCTGTCCTTGGAGAGCCACTGGTTACATTTTACACAAAAGCTCAGAGGCATTACCTGCAAATGTTTCTGATGTGAGTTAATGGAGTTTGCAGAGGAAAGAGAATAAGAAATAATGAAGAGCCATGCAATCAGATTTTGAATGTTTTGGCTCTTCCAGATGACTGAGTCAGTGAATGGAAAAATGTAGTTTAGCGTGGTTCATTATGACTTTCAAAACCTGCAGATAATGACCTAAATAAGAGGGTGCCCAGTCAATTGAGTAGGGATGTAATTTAGTGACGATGAAAAAATATTAAGCCTACTGAGTAAAAACAGCTTTGAAAATAGTTTCCCCTGGCTATAATGTATTTTATTTTTAAAGATACAAGACAAAAAATATGAAGCAAGGGAGGTTTTGCTAAATTTAGCAGAATACTTGACTTTTTATGGAAATGTTCTACAGATGCAGGTAAGATAAAAATCTAGGGAAACTGGGCTGAGTCCAGATTAAATATCAGTGACCCATTTTTTATGAGACACATTGATCGATATTTTTTTTTCCTCTGATTGAACTGGAAAAAAGTTCTCTTTAGCTCACTAAGGAGATACCGGAAGAATTTGTGAAAAGAAACTAATTTCTTTCCATTTTGTTCCATGAACTCACTTCCTCCAATTCTTTCTTAACTTCCAGCGCAAAGGATCCTTTGCCATCCAATAATTAGGCTCATCTTGGGTTATCAGAGTCAGTCGGCTGCGTTTTTCCTTGTACAGGGATGTTCCCTTATTGAGATGTGAGTGTCTTAATCCATGTCAGACAAAGGGACAAACATAGTGAGGTGTGCCAAGGTACACATTACCCCCAACAAAGGTTGTAAAAATTAAAGCAATGAGCACAAAATCAAATCCCATGAGCGGCAAGGATTTCAACAGCTTACATGGATTATCAAAAAATGAAAACAGCAAATCCACATGCCTCTGTAAGTTAGGCTGTATCCCAAATCCTGTTAGTCAACATTTCACTCAAGAGAGTGAAGCATGCACATTTCACTGGATGTTGACATTACCTATAAATGAACACCGTGAAATAATAAGACCAAGAGCTT
Organism: Arctocebus calabarensis; assembly: GCA_963573935.1. Classification (NCBI taxonomy): domain Eukaryota; kingdom Metazoa; phylum Chordata; class Mammalia; order Primates; family Lorisidae; genus Arctocebus; species Arctocebus calabarensis. Next base: position 28,141 of record CAUYON010069550.1, on the reverse strand, counting down.
GGAGAGGGTGTCAGCAAACTGATTCTAGTTTGTGATTTTCTTTAATAGGTTAATTTTTTTGTCTCAGGAAAAATGTAAGAAATTTAGTTGATCTTAATGTAACTGTTTTCCCCTCCTCATGCAATTTTCCTCTAGAGATTAACCTTTATGTTACCCTTCCCAAATTTGGGACAAACCTACTTTTATGAGCGTGCCAAGGAGGAATTAATCATACAAATTCCATGAACTTCAACAAGACAGACACAATCAAAGATCATTTGTGATAACCTGTTAACATAACACTTTTCCTTTAAAGAAAAAATTAATAGTGTTCAGTTATGCTCTGTGAAGTTTCAACAGTCTGGATGGGCTACATAAAATATAAATATACAGTACAGTGCTAAAGAAAACCAGATGATGGAAAATATAGCTCTTTCTTGATTTAAAGGAAAAAAACTTTTTTATGGAAAAACATAAATTCATGACATGGTTGAAAGGAGACTCAAAAATTTCCTGCTTTGCAAACTATTTGGCTTAATGGATAGCCACATTTAAAATGTGATTTCATTAATTTTAAATCAGTGGATACTCGTCAGCCTACTCCTACTTCGTTTTATCAAAACACTGCCATAAATCACTGCACGGTCATCATTATTTTCACTCTTATGTCTCGTAAATAAGTGTTCTGTGTGAGATGGGGGATGGGTATCCGGATGCTGAATAAGGTTTATGGGCTGAATTAAATTAACTGCGGACAGATAGGTTATTTTTAAAATGTATTCAAGGCAGCTCTAAGCAATATATCTATTAATTTACATTCTACAGAGTCAAGACCTTTATCTGAATATGTAATAGTATTTTTTTTCCCCCAGCAGGTATTTCCAAGTTAAAGATAAAAAAAAAGAGAGGGTCAGAGGAGGGGGCAGTGAAATGGCACAATTCGAATTCAATATGCCCTGGAATACACAAATGTGATGAAATAGACCCAAACAAGGTCCTAGATGATTCCTTGTGGGAAAGCACTGGTTACATACCTAGGAAAGCAGAAGGTGAGACAGTGCCATTGCTCCTGGAAACCATGACACTGATTCCCGTTTCCACGAAGGGTACAGAGAAGTCCACCACTTCGGAACGTTCCTCATTGATGGTGAGAGAGCCAACCGCCATCACCGCCCGTTGGTAGACCACCTGGATACAAGGCAAAACAAGAACAACACCTTGATTCTTCCTCTTTCCATCCCTTTCCTCTCTACATCTTAGGCCGTGTGTCTGAAATGACAGCCCCGAGGGGGGCATGAATAGATAACTTACTTCACCAATCATTCCATTCCACACATTGTTAACTTTTTTGCCATGCTTCCCATTAGTCACCAAGTAGAGGTCGTAAGTAAACTTCACAGTCCTGGAAAGCTTCTTTAGAATATCAATGCAGAACCCTTTGCAGCATTTTTTAACATTCATCCCCTCATTGGTTGAATTGCTGTAAAGAAAATCCCAAGACCACAGAATGTTAGTACTGGAAGGTTTGTGCAGAAATCTTAGCTCTACTCTCCTAGTGTTTTCAGATGGGAAACTAAAACTCAGAAAGGGGCAGTGGCTTTTTCAAGAAAACGCAGTGAGTTTGTGATGGCAAAAGCAGAATGTGTTCTTAACTATAGCAGCGATCATGATGACTGAAACACTTATCGACTAATTGCTATTTGCAAGACACTATCCTAAGTGCTTTATATTAAATTTTGAATTAATCTGTATGACATTTCTCTAAATTAGGTGATATTTGTACTCCCACTAAACAGGTAAGAGTTACCTTTTTAATGAGTTTGTAGCTCATACAACTTCTTTATACCACAGCTTAGTCATCTGAGCTAAACCAAATCATCAAAAGGTATTGGAAAATGGAAGACAGAAGGATATGGAATTCTCAGGTAAAGCAGAGTTTTACCTCAGCCTATAATTACAGATATTTAAAATCAAAGGGAAGAAGTGAGGGTACTAGAAAATTCCTCAGTTAAGAGTCAAGAGACCTGGGTTTTATTTCATGCCTGCGTGCATGGACTTACCCTTTCTTGTGAGAGCCAGATGTTACATTAGGACTCATTCGTAACATTTTACTACCTGCCTACATAGCATGACGTGTAAACGTGACATTTAAAGAAAAAAAAAAAAAAAAAGCAATGTCCTTGATGAGGAAAAAGCCCTACTAGAACATAGAGATCACTTCCCTTTTAAAGGCTATCTTATTTATAATCCACCAAGGTTATGCTCATTGCCTTGTACCAGCCACCCCACTTTATTCACCTGACCAAATCATATTCAAAGGACACCCACACAAACCAGAAACACCTTTCAAAAGGTAGGAAATACTAGTCTGCCCAATTGATAGCAAAAAGAGCTTAGACAACTCATGTAGGAAGATCAAGGTTCTTTGAGCAATCCACTTGATTCTACCCTCCACTAGGGCTTCCTGTGAGCTCATCCTGGTCTTTGAGTCATGCAAAGATGTGCTGAAACATGTGCTCTGTCTGAATAGTCCATTTCAGGTACATCTGCACATAGGAGTGTTACCTAAGCACTCAAATGGTGTTGGAAACCCAGTATCACTATAGGAAAATACTTATGTTTCCATGTCACAAACGAAATAACCATTGCTGTGTAGAATCGGATGAGATACGGAGAAATAGGGAAACAGGAAGTGTGGCTATTTTGAATGGTGGAAAACAGGTCTTTTCTTCTTTTTCATATTTTGTAGGGATTTATCTCTCCAAATTATCTAGTGCGGTATGTACTACCTATGTAACTGGAAATACATACACATCAAGCACTATTGATATTTACAGATGATATCTATATCTATGAATGTGGACAGACCTGAAAACATAATTTTAGAGTAACTGGAAAAGATTGTAAATGGTACCTTTTCTGGAATGTATTCCTTTTTCTCAAGATCACAGATCACCTATCCTGAGTTGCTATCTTCACCATTATGCCCCCTCTTAGCCCACCCTTGACTTCTAGTCAACTATTCTGCTTCGATTAGCCTGGTCCACCATGGAGACTTTGCTCTCTTGCCCTGAGGTTGGATGACCTCCCCTGATACACTATCCTTAGTGTGGGGCAGGGGGCAGCCACATCTGTACACATTCACATGTGATGATTGGTGGCCTCCATGCTGTGGTATCATCAGAGGCAGGTGCCTGCCCAATCTCCACCAATTACCCAGAGCAGAGGAGCTCATGCTGAAGTTAAAATGAACATACATATGATAGAAATGTGTCCTAAGGCTATTAAATTAATGAGATATCCAGAAACCCTCTCCTACTTGATACATGTGGCTCTGAAAAATGTGTCAATTCTAAATCTCTGTATTTCTTCCCAGACACTATAGGCCATGCATGGATGCCTCCTCCCTACCACTGCCCCTGGTTATCTCCTTCACTCTGCTCCTTCCCTCCCCCCTTTATAGCTCCACTCTCTCTTTAAACTTGAGAGAGTTTAGATAAAAATTACAAATGTCTTGGGTTTAAGATTCGGGGCCACAGGCATAGAGTGGCTTTCTTTGGTCTTACAGGAAACCTCCACCCATGACATTAATGACATAAATGTCATCCCACATCCCTGAACATGAGGTGTATTTCCACATGCAGGTGGCCCCTGATACATGTTCACCCAACACACACCCAGGGAGTGCCTGCTGCGTAAAAGACCTGAAACTGGGTCCCTGGGGACACAGACGAAAAAGACATCCAGCAAATGCAATAGTTGAATTTATCTTGGTGATTATAGAATCACAGACCAGCTTGTAATTGGAAACTTCTGTTGGTTTCTATTACAGCCCTTGCGTGGGTGTGGAGGGGGTGTGACTTAGCTGCACAGACATCTGAGAAGTGGTCCCCGTGCCATCTCTCTCAGCGCTCCACCACCACCCAAAAGAAAAAAAAATGACTCCTAAAAACAAATATGGGGAAAGAGATCCAATGAGCTGTCTAGTTTACCGGCTCCACGGTTCCCCAGGGTGGCCAATGGAAAAGAGTTCAGTCCCGCGGTCAGACGGGGCTGTGTTGGGTTCCCGAGTTGGCTCCTGTCAACCAGGGAGACCCAGGCAAGCCTCACCCCACACAAAGCATCAGTCTGTTCATTCGTAAATTGAGATTCTACTTTGTAGGATAGTTGGGACAATTAAATAAAGTATCTAAAGCATATCTCATATAAGTGCTTAAAAATAAATATTCTCTCTTTTTGACCATGATTCCATAGTTTGGGGGCTTTGAATGGTTGTATGGCAATTTCTCCCAACATGTTGGGCCAAATTATTCTTCTGATTTTCTCTCCAGCTAATAGACTAGAAGGAAAGGCTGATCTCTCAAGTTATTTCTTAGGAAGACTGATGTGTACCCTTAAGGCCCCACCATTTACCAAAACTGAGAAACAAAGGGTTTTCCCTGAGGACAGAAACACAACCATGTTGTGTAGCAGGAATCCTTTTTGCCTGCCTCAAAGATGTTACCTTTAAAAAATTCAATTGATCTAATCTGGGTTAAGGTTGAGATTTGTAGATCTTCCTGATTTTCTATTGCTCTCACGTAAGTCAAAGACTTAATAATTTTACCTAGGCACATGGTAAACATCTCATTTCCCCAAGTGCAAAAAAAGGAAAACTTCAAGCCACTATCGTCCCGCAGAAGCCAAGACCGTGAATTTGAACCTGTTAAGCTTTTTACGGTCTTCACTTAGAAAAGTCAATTCTTTTAAGGAGAGTGATTTATTTTTGGTTCCTTTTCTTCATACAAATGTGACTCGGGACTTGGGGATCTACTTGTTTTCAGCTCCAGAGCTTTTGATTTTAAAGATTCTACATTCCCATTATTGACTGTGAAGCACAGGTGGCCCTGTTGAAATGCAGAGGGCATCGTTACATAAAGGAGGTGTCCTAATAAGCGATACTCTTGGCTGTCTCCCAACCACTCTGCTTTCTTCACCTGCCCAAATTCTGCTCAAAGAACAGCCACCCAGGTAAGAGTTTTCTGTGACATCTTTCCCGCTTTATTCCCTCCATCCTTTTCACAGCTCATCACTCCCCAGCTCTGCACTGGGTCTCCTTTTGCTTCTAAAACTTCCAAGCTGCTCCCCTCCTTGGAGCCTCTGCACCTGCTATCCCCTCTACCTGCAAGGCTCTTTTCCCAGATCTTCACATGTCTGACCTCTTCTCACCTTTTATATATATCACCCAACCTTTCCTGGGTGAGCCACAGGGGCCCCACATACCGCAATAGACTCTTATCTCACACCTCCTTCTTGACATCCTTCACAGAGTTTAACGCAGCATGGAGCTACCCTAGTGCACCATTGGTTAGCTGTTTCCCAACAGCGTAGGCTGCTTGGTGGCAAAATTCTTGTCTTTGGTCTCTGTTCATTGGTGTGCCTGGGACTATGCCAGACATATATGCACTTTGTCATTTATTTTAAAACAACTCTATGTATAACGGTATCTGTGTTATTTAGTGGTAAAGGAATCAGCAAAAATTGTTAAAACACTCATTCCCCCAAACAGGGCCACCTCCTGGCCTTTCTTTGGTGTGCCTTACCTCTTATGCAACCTCAAGGCAAGGGGGACTGTTTACCAGGAAAGGTGCAGGCCTGAGAGCCAAGTGGGGTGCACTGCATGGGGGAAGGACCTCTGTGGGAGGGACACATTTATTTATTGCACGATCTATTCCAAATTTCGACTCCAAAGGGGCTAACTTTAGTGACCTCATTGATAAAATGTTCTCCAGACCAAAATAATCACCTTCATATACATTTGGCAATTATATATATATATAATTATATTAAATATTAATTTATACAATATATATATATTTATTTAATTCATATATATTAAAGCACTATCCCTATCCTAATCCCAAGCACTGAGACCTGGGTACTTGAATGTTGTTTAATAACAGCTGAGGGTGGAGTTTGGAATGTGGAAGTACAACCACCTGTTCATCATCTAATCTGGAAACAAATACCAGTGTGCTGTGTGTGTCCTTGTAACTGAGAGCACCAAGATTGATCGTCATATTCCTGACATGTTGGCAGCTCACAAGCCAGAAAGAGACAGACCAAATGTGAAGCATTAAAGCAGGTGAGAAGGGCAGAGACAGGAATATGCCCGGGGTACTGTGGCAGTAGAAAGAGTAAGGGAGGCAGTGGCTAAACTTAAAGGACAAGTAAGAATCGGCCGGGTGAAAGGTGGTAAGAAGAGATTTGCACACCCCGCAGTGGGCCTTTTCTTTTTGTGAGTCTTCCACGATGGTGCTATGTTTACATGGGGAAAGACCACCACCAGGGCCATGGGCATAGCCATGCAGATTTCTATGTCCCCCAAGTGTTTGTGGATAAAAGAAATCCCTTAATCCACAATGTCAGTTTCTTTCTCCATCACAGCAAAAGGGGAAACCACATGAAGGAAGCTCACTTGCTATCAGGGAACCGGGAAACTGCCAGAAGTTCAGTGTCCACCTGAACCTCGTCGGAAGGTCCCATGTAAGGAATGTGTGTTCCACCCCAATGGAGAGAAGTTCCTAAAATGCGTGAAAAGTGTCTATCTGGGGAATATAAATGAGATGAAAGGAAGAGGAATGTGCTGGAAAGGGAGAGGTAGGCGGGGTAGCCCGAGAAGTAGAAAAGAAATAATTACTTTTACAAAGACTGAAAGTGATGGTTGATTCAGCATAAGGATTAAAAATACAAGTGTGGAGTCAGCGAGACCAGTGTTTGCGGCTCACCAGTTCCATTTCCTAGCCGGGTGGCTTAGAACATGCTTCTTAATCGTCCCATAAGTCAGTTTCATCACGTTATTTACAAAGGCAAATCTACCCACCTGACATTTCTGTCAAAGTGAATGCAAACTTGGCGCAGACATTTATTGAAGTCTTTTTTTAAATCAAGGATTATGCTATGGACATTATAATAGAGTCTATCTTACATTACATTGTATTATTAAATCACGGACATCTTTATCATCAGTGATATGTGCTATGTGGAGGGACAGGGCACATTCAGCATCCCTGGCACTCACTTGATTTTGACGAACTTCCGACATGGCACCGTGTTCCGCACACAGGTCTCGGTCAAAGGGTCTATGTCTTCTACGATGACAAAGGGGGCCTCTTCCAGGGTGACAATGCTCAGATGGTTGTCGTCCGGCTCACAGTCAGAAAAGGACTTGTATCTGGGCCACACGGCGTGTCTGAGGCTGAGCGTCTGGTTCTCCCACTTGCCCACCTGCGTCACAAACACAAAGACACATCTGTGCTTCCTTGCACCAGTGACTTCTTGGGAGTGAAGTCCTTCCCTACAGGAGGTGCAGGAGAAGGACTCTTTCTGTTTTAAGGGCCTTTCTGCTACATACCTGAACCTATGCATCTGCGTCTGGACCAAGAGAAAGGGGCATAAAGCAAAAACAGAGTAATGGGCAGCTCCCCGTCCCAGCCCCTCCCCCACACAGAGGAATTAAAAATGCATGCCTGGGGGTGGTGCCCAAGTTCTGACACTTTTAGAGCCCCCTCGGTAGTTCTGATGTTCTTCCAGAGTTCAGGACCATTGATGTCAGGAACAGAGCACGGACTTTTAGAATCAGAAAGGTCTAGGTTTGATTCCCCAACTCTGCCACCTGCCAGCTGTGTAATTCTAGGCAAGCTCCAGATCGCTAAGAATGTCCGCCTTCTCTTCTGTAAAACAGGCTCACTTCCTCCTACTTCATAAGGATCCCGGAAATTAAACAAGGCATTGCGCAAAAAGCAAAAGCACTGTGCTTGGCACCTAAGAGGAATGCTATACTTTTTTTTTTAATGTATAAAGGAGAGAAAATGAAGAAATGATTTTTAAAAACATTAGAGAGAAAAGGGAGAGGAAGATGAGTAAAAAGGAGAAGAGGACTGGGGGATGAGACAACACAATGAGGGCAGAGTAGTGAGGACATAGAAGCATCATTTCCACCCTCCGAGATGGTTCTATTTAAGTTGCAAATTAAGGCGAACTTTTATTAATCTGGCACAGAGCGGAGACTGCTCCTGCTTAGCGTACATCAAGACCTGTCAAAACAGAATCGATTGTATTCCCTCGGAGCAGCAGTCGGCATCTTAGTGAAATCAAATTGAAGGCTGTATGTTTTGAACTTTAATTTTATTTGACACCTTATTGGCACTATTCACATACACGCTGGGGGAAAGCTGCTCCCACATCTCTCTTTTCTCCTCCCGCTTCTTTGCACAATTGCTTGACACCCCAGGTCAGCACTTTGTAACACCAGCCTCAAGGAAATCACTGCGTCTGAAAAACCAAGTGCCAGGCCCAGGCTTGTCTGTGTTGACATGACCCGCTCACCTCTCCTCCTGTGACCAGAAATGAATCTGAGGCACATAAAGAGAATTCAGACACGCTGGTAACCAAAGGAGGTGATAAGAGTGGGGAGAAAGAAGAGAATTGGTGCTTTCTAAGACTACGGCATCATGTGGGCTGGAAAGTTTTTGGTGGCTGTAAAGAAACACCTGTGTCTAATTTTCAAAACTACTAAGAAAAGAGTATAATTGTGATGGATGTGTTACTTAGTTTAATGTTAGCATTTCTCGTTGCATACCAAATCAGTACACTGAACCCCACAAATGGATCAATGTACACAGTTATGATTTAATTTTTTAAAATTGTCCAGCTTCACAGATACCTTCTTTTGTGAGACAAGAAAGTCAGTAGTGTAATTTGGTCAAACATGTTCATCTACCCATGCTATGATATGTAACACAGGTTGGGGAGAATATTAAGCCCATTTAATTCTTCACTCATTCAACATTTTTGAAGACCTACTATGTGCCGGTAACCAGCCTGGGAAAACAATCACAGATAAAGCAGAATGCCTCCTGTCTTCTTGGAATTTTCTGTCTGATTCAAATCTAAAATACTGAATACATAAATAGAGATATACAAGATTTTCCCTTTAGAACATATTGTGCCAACCCCCTTTCTTTCGATTTATCTTAGAAGTCTCAGTCACAACTTCAGGAGAGGCTGAGTAGTTTATGGTTTTTGAAGTCAAACAGAACTAACTGTTAATCCTGCCTTCACCCATTAGCTGAGGGGCCTTGGGAAAGTCATTCAACCTCTCTGAGTTTCGTTTCCTCCATTTGTAAAATGTGGAGAACAGCAAGTAGTGAGGTTCTACTGAGCCAAAAACATACCTAAAACGTGGTTCACACAACGGAGCATGACACATAATATGACTGGTAGCTGCTATTGTTTTATTATTGTTATTGTTGGTGGCATTTCAAATACAGATCAAATACCACCTGATCTATAAACGTCATCCCCAGTTTCCTTACTAACATGGAAATTAGCATTTCCTCAACATAGTATTTTGATACTATAATTTTAATAACATCACTTTTGAGCACTTCTATATAATCAGGAAATGTGCCAATATTGTAAATTCTTGCAAATTCTACATTATAAAGACATGGTAACTTCACAGTTCATGGAACCGAGACACGGAGAGGTTATGTGGCTTGTCCAAATTCATACAGCGAGTAGGTGGGGGGACTAGAATTGCACTATGGGGCTTTCTGAATCCAAAGGCACTTTCTCACTATGTAAGCAGTACTTCTATTAATTGAGCTGTGGTAGCCATGTTATAATCCTAAGACCCTCCTTTCCTTGAAGACTTGGCTCCTGGAGTCACAAGATAATATAAATTAAGGCAAAGCATCTTTGATGATACCACTGACCACATCTCATAAACCTTACACCATGGGGGTCAAGAAAAGTTCCAGCCCAAGGCTGACGCAAGTAAAGAGAGATTGCAAAGTGCAATACAATACCTTCCTAAATCTTTTCTGAGTTCCACTCCCCCTTCCTGACATGTCCAAGTAAGCACCTGGCATTCAGCTAAGGGGGATGAGGGGAAGTGGTAGGTGGAAAGAACTTGACCAAGAGCTGAAGCTGCTGTGTAAATGCTTCCCTCGAACATGAGCCCTCTTACCTCCTTCGCTGAGTCTGATAGGCTCCTCCATACCCGGTCCTATGTACCAAAAATCCCCACTACAGAATTTTATGTACCAGATAGGGAGAATAGACAGTACTCATTTTCCTTCCTATGTTCCTGTTTACAATGGACCATAACTGAGTCCAGTGTTTATAGACATTGTCTGTAGGGTTAGCAGAGATTAATTCACTGCGTACATATTCACTGAGTGAGTACTAGGTGCCAAACACCGTGCTTGACACTGAAGATAATGTAGTGTTAGTGATGGAATTTTTAGGCTAATTGGAAGGATGCATGGGTCAGTTATACAAAGATATACATTCATACAAACTGAGAAGAAAACGAAACATGGGTCTAAGAGAATATACGGGGAAGACTTCCCTGAGGAGGTGGCACTTAAGCTAAGATTGGAAATCAAGGATGATTTGGAGCGGGGTAGATGGGTGGAGGAATGGAGAGAGACAGAAGACTAAGGTGCTCTCTAGACAGGCATGGGCCAGATGATGGAAAGCCTTCTAGGTCCTATAAAGAAGTCAGAATTTATACTAAGAGTTTGCTACAGACTGGACATTTGTATCACCCCAAAATTCATATGTTGAAATCCTAACCTCTATAGATGGATATTAGGATATGGAGCCTTTGGAAGGAAAAACCCTCATGAATAGGATTGGTGCCCTCATACAAGAGGCCAAAGAGAGATCCCATGCCCAGCCCACCACGTGCTGATGCAATGAGAAGACTAAGAACCAGGAAGCAGCCCCTCAGATACTCAGCCTGCTGGTGCCTCCACCTTGGACTTCACGGCCTCCAGAATCGTAAGAAATACTTTTCTGTTGTCTATAAGCCACTCAGTCAATGGTATTCCGTGATAGCTGCCCAAACAAACTAAGAGGTAATCTAGTCTATTAGCCGGAATGGAAAAGGATCACAGAAGTCATCATGGATATGTGTCCATATATAACCTGGCAGAAGGTGAAAGGTCTTTGCCTCTGCAATTCAATAATTTATGGAAAAATTTTTAACTTGTACAAAAATAGATATTTCCATTACCCAGCTTGAATAATTAGCCACTCAGGATCAGTCTTATTTCAATTACACTCCCACTTTCTCTTCCCATACAATATCAAAGGAAATATCAAATATCATATAATTCATTTAAAAATACTTAATTGACTTCAATATCTAATTGCATTTGCTTAACAATATTAGGCCTCAACAATCCATGCATTCATGTATATTTTTTTTTATTACATATGACTTCCCAGTCTAGTGGGAATTTTATATAGATAGTGATGGGTTTCTATGTACACAGCTTCTAACTCGGGTCCCAATGTGTAGATAGTTGTTAGTGGAATGAATAATCACACAGTCTGAGTTTTTTCTAAATATATAGGAGTCACGGGTAGGTAGATCAGTGTGTCCATATGTGCCTCAGCTTTGGAATCCTGCACACTAAGCAGAATACTGATGCTCAAGGGCCTGTAATTGTTTCTGTTGCTTTTGCTACAATTTCAGCCTCTTGGGTTCAGAGCTGTTGAGGGCAGCTGTCTGAATGGTCTCTGGGAAAAGAGAAAAAAAAAAAAACACTGTCATGCTAACGCCACTTAAAAAGAGATTCCAACCACTCTGAAATGTTCCAGGGAAAACAAGATCTAATGGATTAAACCCAGAATGAGATCTAGGGAGCCTCAGCTTCCATCACCATGTTGTCTCTCCTTGCCTTGGTTTTAACAGGTGTTAAATAGGAAGGGACTATGGGTACTCCAAGTGCCTTTCTTTTTTATTTCTTTTTTTAATTTCAGATTTATATGAAGGTATAATTTTTTAGGTTGCATTGTTTTCATTTCTAAGGTAAAGTTCAAGTTGTAGTTGAGCCCTTCACCCAAGGGTAGTGCTGAACAGCCTCACATTGTGCACATTAGGTGAGATCCCGCCCACCAGGGGGCGTGCTGAACAGCCTCACATTGTGCACATTAGGTGAGATCCCGCCCACCAGGGGGCGTGCTGAACACCCTCACATTGTGCACATTAGGTGAGATCCCGCCCACCAGGGGGCGTGCTGAACACCCTTCCATTGGGCACATTAGGTGAGAACTTGCCAATCACCCTCCCTCCTCACCTTTCCTGTTTCCCTCCTCCCTCTTTTCCCTCACCACAATATACTTCTGTTTTTCTTTCCTGTGGGCTTGTAGTTGCTTATATATTGGTTTCATATTAGTATTGAGTACATTGGCTACTTGCTTTTCCATTCTTGTGACACTTTGCTAAGAAGAATATGTTTCAACTCCATCCAGGTAAATACAAAAGATGTAAAGTCTCTATCTTTTTTATGGCTGACTAGTACTCCATGGTCTACATATGCCACAGTTTGTCAATCCATTTATTGGTTGAAGGGCTCCAAGTGCCTTTCTTTAGAAGGTGTGCCCCAAATGGAAGAACCCAGTACAGTCTGAAGATAGGAGCCACCAATCTCTCTTTCTCTCTGCTCCCACTTTCCATCCAATGGTGACTCCCTGCTATTCTCCAAACTGGGTCTTTCTCCTGTTCTTGGTTCCCTCCACAATAGTGCCCACCGCACACAATTGAGTCTGTGTGAATGAGCAGTCCAGATCCATGTAAGCTGTTCTGAAGAGTGAGGCAATACCAAGCTTACACCACATTTTCCCTGCTGTATTTCCAGCAGTAGGCTTTCGATGCATTAGAATAAATGAAATGACATAGTCATTGTGAATCACATGTCCCCATTTCTACACCTCAGAGGGAAAGTGAAGTTCCAGAACACCTTGACAAAATTCTCATTAGATGTACGCACAACCAGGAGAGGAGAGCATCTTTATGTGTGTGCATTGGATACACACATACATGTGCACATCTGGATCCCACTGACTTTTCAGAGTCAAGTTCATTGCTCTAGATCCCTTCTCCTCACCCTCGCATGGCACATAAGAAAAGGGTTCAAAATCTTTAACACCATAGGCTTAGGGATTGGAAGACAGATGGACCGGCTCAAATCCTGCCACTGCTTTAGTTGTGTTACCTTAGACAAGTCACATAATCTTTCTGCACCTCAGTTCCCTTGACCACAGAGTGGAAATAAGATTTTAATTTCCTATGTTGTTGTGATATTTATAAGCAAGATAATGATGACAAACATCTCTGAATACACCATCCCTACCACACACAAAGTTCCCCATACATGATACTATTTATTAAACCTGTTATCATTATCATTAACTCAATATTTATGAAACCAGTCCTTTAGAGAATGATGAACCTATGGTGTAATATAACTAACTGAGGAAGTGGAGACCCAAGGTCCTGCTACGATTGGGTCTTGACTTTTTACTTCATTATCTGAGTCTTCTCCTTGTCTATAACAGGAATGAGGAGAGTGGTTTGGACTAGGTAATCTTTACAGCCTTTCAGATCTAAGGTTCTAAGCAAAGTGCAGAGATAAGTTGGCCACCCCAACTCTCTCTTGAGATCTGAGTAATGAGTATATAACTGGAAGCTGGGCGAAGGTAGCACTCCTCATCTGATGTTTAGTTCTAGATGGCAACTATATGTTAGGCCATCCTGGCACCAAGAGAGAAAGAAGAGCAGTGAACTGTGGTAGGATGGTTCTGAGGACCATGGGGTTCTCCATGCTGCACAAAACCAGGGTACTCAAATCTGAGTCTTTACTCAAAGCTCTTCCTCATTCTCTAGAGAGGAAAATGAGTTCAAATTGTGAGTTGGCCTGTCCTAACTGTAGTGCATTGGACAACAATGACAAGTCAATAATTAACATTTATTGAGGCTTCACTATGTTTTTCCAGGAAGAGCACTAAGGGTTTTTTGTGCATTATAATGCTCAATCTTCAAAGCAGCTCTAGGAAGTAGATAACTATAATTATCCTCACTGCATGATGAGAAAACTGAGGCTTAAAGTGATTAAGTTTCTTGTTCAGGTCAGATCATCAGGGTTCCAACAGGAATTTAACTTCATTGGCAAAAACCTAGAGCACTGCTTAATCACCACCTCCCTCTCTGAAATTTAGTTTCTTCAGATATTAAAGGTTACAGCAACCTCGCGGTATTGTTGTAAGGATTACACAAGATGATAAAAATAATTCTTTCTGTTTCTGCTATTCTGAGAGCTTTAAATATTAATTCCTGCATTTCTAAAAATAAACCCTTGAATATCATGCTGCTTTTGTTATCCCTATATCTTAGCTGAAGGACCCAAGGTGTGGAGTAACTTGTGCAATTCATAGGATTTGAACCCAGGACTCATTTTTAAATCAGGGAAGAAATTCAACTAGAACTTTTTTCTGGAGAAAAAGAGACAAGTTTGTCAAGTTTGACGATGCTTAAATGTGACAAACACTACTCAGCCAGATAATCAAAATGAGTATTGACAACGATGAGTCATTTTGACTGTGTTTATCCTTAGCATGATATGATATTGCTATGATGGTCTTCCTCTGTGGTCAGTAACCTCAGTCTAATTATAAGAAAATTACCAGAAAAATCCCTATTTAGGGATATTCTCGAATATATCTAAGCAGTACTCCTCAAAACTGTCAAGGTCATTAAAGCACCAAGAAAGTGTAAGAAACTGCCATAGCCAAGAAAAGCTGAAAGAGTTATCGTGATTAAATGCAATCTGGTATTCTGGATCAGATATCAAGATGGAACAGCAGAAGAGAATTAGATTAAAAAGTAAAGGAGTTTGAATTAAGCACGTGTTTTGGTTAACAATAATGTATCCATTGGTTAATTAATCGTGACAAATACAGCATAGTAATGTTAGATGTTAATAATCTGGGTATGAGAAACTGTGTATGAGATGTATGAAAACTTAGTGGACTCTCTTGGCAATTTTTCTGTAAATATAAAACTATTCTAAACTATAAGTTTATTCAAAACCCTTTTTAATTCAAAAGAGGAAACTTGGCATGGATATAGAAAGAAAGGAAAGCTTATACATGGTTGGGGAGACTGCAAATTAGTACAACCTCTATGGAAAACAGTATTCAGATTCCTCAAAGAATTAAGACCTACCATGTGGTCCAGCAGGCATGCTGATGGGTATTTACTCAAAGGAAATAAAATCATTGTATCTAAAAGACACCTGCACATAAACGTTCATCACAGCACAATTCTCAATTGCAAAGGTGAAGAATCAACCTAAGTGCCCTTCAATTCATGAGTGGTTAAAGAAAATGTGATAGTTATATACCATGGAATACTACTCAGCCATAGAAATGAATGAAATAATGTCATTTGCAACAATGTGGAGGGAACTGGAAACTGTTATCCTAAGTGAAGTATCTCAGGAATGGAAAGCCAAACACTGTCTGTTCTCACTAACAAGTGTGAGCTAGTAGATGGGTAGGCATGAGCACAAACTGATGTAAAAGACGTGAGAAACTGGAGCAGGGGCATGAGGAACTAAGAGGGCAGGTGTGGGATACAAACTTACCTACTAGATACAACAAACACTACACTGCTCCATTCTGGTGATGAGTGCACGCAACAAAATCCCTGACTTAAGCATTATGCAAGATATCCGTGTAATAAAAACACTTGTACCCCCTTAACTAATATTTAGAAATTTTTAAAAGAGGGGTTTTAACAAGTTTATGCTCAGAGAAACAGTAGCAGACTTGCCAAAAATTTGAATTCTAGAGACAGCTGCCCTGGCTTAAAATCCTAGTTCTACCATTGACCACCTATGCCACTTGGGTAAATTGCTTACTATGTCTCTTCCTTCATTTCATCATCTGAAAAACGGGATGATGATAATGATACGTATGTCACTACAAAAGTTTTGGTACAGATTGTGTTATGGTCCATTATTTCACTTCCAAGAAACAAATAACACACAGGATTGCTGAAAAGACTAATTAATATATCTAAGTCCTACAGAGGCATGCCCAGGACTGTGTGCTATGTGTGGCTACTTTGATATTATTTTTTTAATGTATTTTTTATTAAATCATAAACACATAGATCATGAATACATTAATGCATTTGTGGGGTACAATGTGCTGATTTCATATATAATTAGGAACGCTTACATCGCACTGGTTAATATATACCTCATCTCATTTACTTAATTATTATGTCAAGACATTTATACTCTATACTTAATAGATCCGACATGTACCCTTGCAAAATGCACCACAGGTGTGATCCCACTATTCACTTTCCCTCGATTTGACCTCCCTCCATTATCATTTTTTGAATGATAGTTTCTATTTTATTTTTTTGAGACAGAATCTCATGCTGTTGTTCTGGGTAGAGTGCCATGGTGTCATAGCTCACAGAAACCTCAAACTCTTGGGCTCAAGTAAGCTTTGCCTCAGGGAGGATTGCTCCACTTTTAGTAGAGATAAGGGTCTCACTTTTGTTCAGGCTGGTGTCTAACTCATGAGCTCAAGCAATCCACATGTCTCAGCCTCCCAGAGTGCTGGGATTACAGGCATGAGTCACTATACGTGGCCTATTTTGATATTATTTTAATCAATGGGAAATAAATCCTTTTAAAGAGGGGCTAATGTTATCTAATGTTTTAACTTCATAAAAGCTTGTCTTCATACTAACTTTAGTCTGATTGGGACACAGGTGTTTCCATGTCAGTGATTTAAGCCATAAATCATGTTTTTCTCCATATTTCCCCAAGGCTTCTACAATAGCCTTTGCTATTTTACCTGCCCATCATCCATTTATCAGTTTTTTGGCTTTAGTATATTGATTTTTCCCTTGGAGAGATATCAGTTTTAAGAACAGGTGCATGTTCTTTATTTCTCATATCAGTACATTTAGTCTGCCTAGCTACAGCAGTTGGCTCAGGAATGTGCATGTGACCTGAGCTGAGCCAATGAGAGCTTTCCCTGGGACTTTTGCTGGTACTATTAAGATAGGGACATCTTGAGAGAATAACCTCTCAGAGAATGAATATTGAGCTAAGAAATAGAAAGAAGATAGAAATAAGGTGGTAATGACATTTCTTTATTTCTTATAACAGTAAAAGGTGATATTCTCTGGGCACTTACTATGTATAAGGCATTATTCTTAGTACTATTTTAATTCCAGTAAACTTCTTACACAAGAGAAAGTTATAGACAAACTGTTTTTTTTATCTCTAACGTGAACAATTCTGTACTTAAAAACAGTCTCCATTCACTCAAATATGCTGTGTAAAAGGAGAAAAAAAAATCTGCCTTCAAAACAAACTGAACTTTAATGATAAACCTTTGAGTATTTTTGGCCAATAGACTGAAGTTGTGAGTACAAAGAAAAATAATTGACCTCTGATAGAGAAAAATGATTTTGCTAAAAGACATATGAAAAGAAAAAATTAACTTTGTAATGATTTTTTCCATTCTTATTAATAAAATTTAAATACAGTGCTTTTAGGAAGCTTAATTGCTCTTTGGCTCCTAGAAAGAGTTTTGTGAAAGGGCAGTGATTACTTATCAAAATGTTCAGCCAATATTTTTTCAGCACAGGGACAATTTCATCTCCAGAAACTGTATGTCTCAAGTTAATATCCACCCCTCATGTCTAAATGAATTCAGAGAGATGTCACAGAGGCTGCAAAATGTTGGAAGAAATTAGGTTAATAGAAGGATGTAGCTCTCTTCTTTCAAAGGGATGTGAGCATTTGATCTTTTTCAATCTATTTATGAGATGCTTATAAGAACCGATTAAGATAACCTCATAACTGGTCTGCTAGTCTCCAAAGACACCTCCTAAAAACATGTATCTAAACACCAAAATTACAAATCTACCCCTAACTAAATTCTTCCGTGACTCAAACTACCTACAGAACCAAATCTAGACTCTCCTTTACAATAAAAGTCAATAATAGAGGTCCAATCAACCTTGCTATTCTTTCTCTGGCCATCTCTATTTCTTTCTCTCTCTCTCTCTCTGTCACTCTCACATATACCCTATATACACCCTATACATAGTCTCACACGAAAACACATACATGTATGCACACACACTTACATCTACACATACAATTAAACATGCACACAATACACATGTCTACAAATCTCAACTATCTATGTATCTGTACATAAGGCTTTATATAAACACACACCTACATACACACACTCACACCTACTCAGACTCACATCATACATACACAGCCACTCATAGCCACATGCACAACCATGTACACCTGTACACATGCCTAACATGCTGTGCACTCACACCTCTACATATATGCTCATGCATGCACAGACACACACCCCTCACACACTAAGCTACAACGATGCATACACTTTAGACAAAGCACCTGAGCAACACCCACTTCCCTGCCTCGCCTCCCTTGCGGGATTTCTTCTGCCTGGAAATTTTCTCCTGAACATCTCCCTCTATTGAAATCCTACCCACTCTTTTCAGGCCTAGCTCAAATGTCAGTTCTCTCAGGGAGACTCATTCTCCATCTGGAATTCATTTTTGCATTTTCTGTGTCTCTAGAACATCCTCTTTCCTCCCTCACATATTCATTCATGAAGTCAACACACGCACACACGTGTTCTGAGCTTTATGCAGTACGGGGCACTACAGGAGGAGAAAGGGATTGTTCCTATCTTCAGAGTTTCTGAGTTTCCAATCTGGTTGGACAGAAGATATCCATTTACTACCAATAAAGTTAAACGAACGATGTTCTGAAGGTAATGCACAGGATGATACTGAAGAGCTTCCTACTCTGGAAAGGAATCAAAAGAAGTGGCTTCCAAAAATGAACCAAACCAAGAGAGATGGAGTGCTTCTTGTGAAGGGGTTATTCTCTGGATAACTGAAGTGTGAAGGATTTTAATCTTTTCTAATTCAAGTAATGTTATCGTCCCTTTGATTAAGAGAAGTGCGTTAGAATATTCTTCCCCATGCAGTGCAACGGATGGGTTTGTGGCTGAAAGTGCAGAAGGCAGAGTGATGGACAGGAGGCAGCTGGATGCATCTGGGTGACAAGGGACACAGAAGTAAGATTGGAGCAAACTCACAAGACCTCACAGGGATCAACAGAACTGAGAGACAGAATATATGGGGCAGGGGATGAGCACCCAGGTTGCCTTAAGTCCTACTTCTGCAGAACATCCTGACTGGCCAGTCTTCCCCACCCAGGGGGCCCATATCGAAGGTAGCATAGTGTTCACCAACAGCCCACTCTGATAAATATTTGTGAAACTGAACTCAATTCTGACTGCAGCATACCATCAATTTTTACTCAGAATTCAAGTTAAAAAAGGAACGTGTGTTTACTCAGCTCCTTCCTTGGAGACGAGACAACAGTAATTGCAAAATTAAAAATCAAAAAGGAAATTTATTAAACTTGACAGTGGACACAAAGTTCATGGTGCCCGGGCTACAGCCTAACTGGGCCCGGGTTAGCTCACTGGGTGATTTCATAATCATGGGGGAAAGAGGCTTTAAAACAAACACTTTACGAGTGTAAACCATCAGAGAATATTTCACTCCAGATAATAAGCACTGATTTACTCCCAAGCTGGAGAAAATATGAGTAATTAACTCTTCAGGAAGATGAAGTTAAGGAAGAAAGGAGGAAAAACAAAGCAAATGGGAGGCTGATTTCTCTCCACCTGAAGAGAAGTACATGAGATAAATGGTCATGAAGGAAATTGGAAATGATTTAATGTCCATATTTTGCATTCAGTAGCAACATTGATCACATCACCTCTGGGCCTCTGTATGCATAGCTGAGGCACAGATAGACGGCAGGTTTATACTTAAGTAATTTTGTGTTTTGGATTGCTGCTTGAAGCCAAAAGCAGATCTGAATTTGATTGATCTGGAAACCACAGCAAAGATACCTGAGCCCCCGCTATGGCTTGATATTAAGTTGAAATATGCCCTATCTGGAGTACGTGGCAATTGAGTTCAGAGATATTTTTTTTTAACCAACACCTGATCCAAAGTTTGTCTGAGACAACTAGTATAATAAAACCAAATGCCACCTTGGAACTTGTTTTTTTCTACTGTCTGGGATATCAGAAGCGTCTATTAAAAATTTTGCTGAGAAGCAGGTGGGGGTTAAATCTACCCTGTCTTCAATGCAATCTCCATTGGCAGAGTGAAACCAAGAATTTCTTTTTAAATATTGAGGTAAAGTGCCTGCTTCCTTTGAATTCACTGTTTTAAATGCAATGACCAAGGTGGTGGTGGGGGGGGATTAAGGAATGTTAGGATGAGTAAGAACCTCTCCTTGGAAGATGATTAAGAATGCAGAATCCTGGGGCAGCTCCTGTGGCTCATCGAGTAGGGCTCACGCCCCATATACCGAAGGTGGCGGGTTCAAACCCGGCCTCGCCAAACTGCAAAAAACAGAAAAATAGCCAGGTGTTGTGGCGGGCGCCTGCAGTCCCGACTACTCGGGAGGCTGAGGCGGGAGAATCGCCTAGGCCCTGGAGTTGGAGGTTGCCGTGAGCTATGTGACACCACAGCACTCTACCAAGGGCAATAAAGTGAGACTCTGTCTTTACCAAAAAAAAAAAAGAATGCAGAATTCTGGATCTCTGCAGTGTCAGAATCAGTGGATTTGAGATTTGGTCTAGAAACCTGACTTTTCAACCATCTTCCTAGGTCATTCTGCTCTGGGTGGTCTGAGGACCCCCGTTAGAGAAGCACCAGAAGAATCATGACTACGGCTAGAGCCCAGATGAAATACAGCAAAAGAAAAGGATGGGACTCTTTCTTCTTAGGTTACTTATGTAACCAGTGGCAATTGCCAGCAGGTCTAAATGAGTTTAATCAGCTATTAGAGCCTTAATTAAATTCCTCTCAGTTGAAATTTCAGAATTGCCTAATTGTTACACAGTTCACACTGGAGCAGGTTTTTCTCCTATAATAATAGGCTAATCTAATATCTTTACAGATATCAGATCAGCATCAACTGCCTTAGAACCCAGGACTGATCAGGTAATTCATGGACTCATGTTTAGTTCTTTGTTATTTCCACGAACAACCCACCCATCTGCTTCCATTCTCCTCTTGAGACTCGGCCAACAAGAGAGAGTTCCGTGCTTGTTCAACCTCAAATTTAAAAGTGAAAATCTTTGGAACAATGATCTGTCATTTTTGTCAAGAGTTCATTTATAATTTTCAGTCCCCCCAGAGTTCCTCTGTTCTCAGGTCCCGGGAGATGGATCAAAGTCCTATTTCTTTGGTTTACTTTTAATTCTTTGTGTGCTCTTAAAAGTGATGAGTTCTGGTAATTAGCTAAACAGTTAATAGTGTTTTCTTTCTCTTCTTTGGTTCCACATTGGAAAGATATAACATCAGAGACATGAAAAACCAGCAAAAACAAGAAGGAGCTCTTTCATAACCACTAATTAATTTTTTGAACATGCTTCTGGGAGTCTTTCATTGTGTAATTCTCTATCATCTGGTCTTCCATGGGCTGTGCTAATAATTATTAAATAATTTACAAATATAACCACTGGCATTTGTTGAGGCACGGTGATCACGCCAACAGGCGTTTTCTCATTTCTTCTTCATCATCCTGTAACAAGAAAAGGCATTTATCATCCTCATTTTATAGATTTGGAAACAAAGAACTTTAGTGACTTGCCAAAGATCGTACAGTGAGTGACAAGATCTGAAATCTGAGCCCCAAATGCCTGGGAATCCGGGGCCTGAGACCAGTCCAACTGCTTGATATTCCCGAAGTTGTCCTCTCTTTGCTTTGTGAAATACTAAGACAAACATGAGCAGTCTATGGATTCTCTTGTTAGAATACTTTGGGGATCAGATAAGCCTAGAGCAAAGTAGTTTGGGGCCAGAGCTGAGCAAAGAAAAATGATTGTCAAAATACCTTCTGATCTAAAGAAAATTGAAATTCTGATCAGTGGGCATTTCATCGTGGCAATGAATTTCACCCATGCACAAGAGCTTTAATTACTGTCCTTGGAATAACTAGCAGGGCCTCAGGCATCAATCCCTGGCTTGCCCTTTTATTTGAAAGAAGGAAAACGTCCATCTTAGAGATTAAAATTTATTATTTTGCCCCAGATACAAAAGAACAAATGCTCATCAGAGACCTGCCACCAAGTTCTGATCACTTCAACTCTCACAACCCAATAACTTTTCACAAGTGAGGGGATAAAATGCTTTTCAACTGATCGATACTCCCAGGTCCTATAACCATATTGTAAGACTCCGCAGACACTGTCAATGAGGTTAACTTTGGAGGCTCAGGGCGGAGATCCAAATGGAATTGGCTTCTTTTACATAGTGCTGAGTAAGGAAATCCATCAGCTTTTGGTCTGTTACATCCCTGAAGTCAGGTCGGATGCATTGAAGCCTCTTGCTTCCTTAGTCTGCAATTTAATTAGCTGGAGCTTATCTCCTGTTATAAAGTGCTACACACTTGGCCCCAAATATTGCTGCTTTTCCAAGTTTTCATTTTTTAGAATAAAGTTGCCATGAGTAAGAGGTGGAATCAGACCTATATTATGTTCAGCCTTATGGTTTTCAGGCTGGTAAAAATGAATTGATCATCCCAGCAAGTGAAGGGCCCTTTCTCTGCTCACCCCAGGATCTGAGCATGCCTCTCCTGACCACTTTCTAACTCTGACTGGCAACTCTGTCCAGGGAACCAGAGCTGCTAAATACCATTCAGGTAAATACTCCCCCAAAGAGCTATTTACTCTGCCAAATTGCAAATGGCATTTCATTTATCGAGACTAAAGATAAATTGGAAGCTAGGCTGATCTTTGAAATTTACCCAGAAAAAGTACCTTAGAAGGTCAAAAGAAAACCTTTACCATATTTCTAAATTGTCTTTGTGACGGTGTTAAAAATAATAATAGTCATCACTCATATTGTAATAGAAGACTGACCTTAGGTCAACTTCTCCAATACTGTGTGCCAAACTCCCCAACTCCAATTCCACTTTCTGTGATTGTCCTAATTTCCTTCACGTCTCCTCCTGAACAGCTTTTGCAGACCTACATGTATTCTGGTTTTCTTCAGCAGCTCCTTAAAGAGTTCAACCGGGTTTGTGTTTGGGTTTCAACAATAGCAGATGTAGCAGGGTAAACAGAATTGTGTGGTCTTGGCTGACGGGATCTCACACACAACATGATGTGAAAGGAAGATGGGGTCCTCCCTCCGAAGGCCCCTTATGTAATGGATGGAGATTACCGCAGAGGCAATGACGTCTAATCAGCTGTTAGAGACTTAATTACATTCCTCTTGGTTGAAATCCCCACATTATCTAATAGTCATACAGTTCACATTTGAACAGTTGAATCCCTCCTCCCCATCCCCCACTCCTTGATCTATTATTCTAATCGCCTTTTGGATGTCCCTGTTGGTAGCAGTGGAATGCAACCTCAAATCTGCAAAGTAGGGCTCACTGCAGCTCTGCTGCTCAGAGGCGTTTTCCATGCTCAAATTCAAAGTCCTTAGAAAAAGCAATTCATAGGCAAGCTGAGGAAATAAAACTGTCATGCAGAAAAGCAAAGCACAAGACCACCTCTGACTGCTCTACCCCCATCTCCTCCCTATACATTACAGGGGAAGGATACTTTGTCCTTCCTCAAAGAGAAAGGCTGGAAGCCAGAACCCAGGTGTTCTAGCTTCCATGACATCACACTTTCACTGCAGGGTGCCATAAGCCAACAGAAGATTTAGTGTTGAGGAAACAGTAATAAGATTAATGACAGCTTTGCCCACTGTTAAAAATGTAAGTAGTAGAAGATGGGGGTAGGGGGGAGAGTAGGATTCCCTTAGGATGGGCCAGATAAGACTCATCATTTCAGAAAACTGAGGCTTTGAAACCCAGGACTGTCAATCTAATTTGAGTCAAACCAATAGTCCTCTTCTCAGACACTGATCAACAATTCCAGGGCCCCATGGAGCAACTGGAAAGACACGAGGATCACAGTAACCAATCAGGCAGCTAGTAACCATTGCTTTTCCTATGGGATTACAATGGCAACTGCAGCAGTTGAAAAGACCCAAATTCAAGTTCAGCTATGATACTTACCACCTGTGTCACTTTAGTTAAGTCAAGTCTCTTGAGATGCGTAAAAATTGCAGCCAAAGGTGGAATCCCAAGACTCTTGATTATTGTGAGTGTTGAAAGCAAAGCTGTTTTCTAGCCTCTCGGTTACTTGGGGTCAGTTATATTGATTTCATTGGTTCATTCATTCAACACATGTTCATGGAGTACCTACAACATGCCAGAAACTGTTTGAACCCTGGTCACACAGCAAGGAATAGATTCTAAGCCCAGGTCAGCAAACAACAGCCCAAGGGCAAGCCATTTTTATATAGCACATGTGCTAAGAATGGGTTTTCCATTTTTAAATGGTTGGAAGAAAATTGAAAGAATAATAATATTTCGTGATGCAATTATAAAATTACATAAGATTTGAATGTGAGCATCCATAAATAAAGTTTGATTGGAACCCAGCCATACTTGTTTCCTTACATATCCTTTATGCTTGCTTTAGCACTAAAACAGCAGAGCTGAGTACTTGCCATAGAGACAGTATGGCCCATAGAGCCTAAAATATTTACTAGCTAGGTCTTCACAGAAAGAGTTTGCGCAATGCCTCACTCATAATCCCAGCACTTTTTGGGAGGCCAAGATGGGAGGATTGCTTGAGACCAGGAGTTTAGGACCAGCCTGGTCAACATAATAAGACTTTATCTCTGGAAAAAAAAAAATAGCTGAGCATATTGGTACACACCTGTAGTCCCACCTACTTGAAAGGCTGAGGCAGGAAGATCACTTGAGCCCAGAAATTCAAGGTTATAGTGATCTATGATGCCATTGCAGTCCAGTCTGGGTAACAGAGCAAGACCCTGTCTCTTAAAAAAAAAAAAAAGAAAGTTTGCCAATCCTGCTCTGAGTCCTATAAAGGACACACTTCCCAGTAAGATAAAATTCAATATCCTAGGAAGTAAGTAAATAACAAAGCAGAAAATGACAATTGCCTAGAGGACAAAGGTAAAATAAATGCAGAGGACATCAGAAGTAAGAAAGTAAGTCTGATGAGAGAAAGAAGAAATGACAAAAGGAGTGAGACTCTAGGGCCATGGCCCCCAAGCCCACAGCCACGGATCAGTACCTGTCCGTGGCCTGTTAGGAAGTGGGTCGCACAGCGTCACCACCTGAGCTCTGCCTCCTGTCCAATCCCTCCACCCTATCTGTGAAAAAACTGTCTTCCAAGAAACCAGTCCCCGGTGCCAGAAAGGTTAGGGACCACTAATCTAGGGGAGTTGTGGAGTCTGCAAGGGAGACTAGATGGGACATTCTGGAAAATCAGAGTAGAGAGAAGGGGCTCATAGGATGAAAGGGTAGTAGGGACAAAAGCTTAGAAGCTGAGCACGAATCAGGAAGTTATCTAAACCACCGCACAATATCCAAAGAGAAAAGGACAGAAAGAAATAAAGGGATATGTGGGGACAAGATTGCAGAGGCCCTTGGATGTTGGGCTAAAGTCATCACGTGCACACTGGAATTTGTGGCATTTGAGTTCAAAGTGGCAATTGGCCTTGGGGTCCCTGAATGACTTGACTCAGCCTGGGGGATAAAATTGATGATTTCATCCACATATGGCTGATATTTATCACCTCCCACATATTCTGGAATTGTCCTATTTGCAAATAATTGATGTCATTTCCCTCATAAATACATTCATGCTTGTTAGCATATTTGGATAAAATCAGAGGTCAGTTTTCTGACCTGTCCATTGATCCCGCAGTCTACTTTAGCCATCCATTTCCATGGGGGAAGTTCATTTAGAACTACTTGATTTGAATGATTGCAAATTCAGATGATCTGCAGCTCTCGCTGGGCTATTCTCAGGTCTTTTTCCAACTTCATTTTGGCCCCTGGCCCTGGCCCCTTCTATTTCCTCCCGATCAGTCTACTCATCCACACCTCCACCTTGTTCCTGTTCCAACCTAGACCTCTTCATCCATCACATCAACAGACCCACAGTTTTCCTGCCCCCACTTTGTCTTCCTGTCACACCCACCTGGCACCACCACCCCCAACTCTGAGTCACTCCAACCACTTCCTCACCTGTGCACCAAATACAGGTGCGGAACATCGCATAACCACACAGATGAATGTCACTTCAAATTTAAGGACTCCCTCTCTGGCTAAAAATCTTTTCTCTCTCTTCTTAATTGCATCTCTCCCATTCCCTAGAAACTATTTCGAACCTTCACACCTGCCCACCAGACAGCAAGGCTGCCAGCTCCATCCTCACTCCCGGTTGATGAATCTGTCTTATTTCAGATTCTATAGACAACCCACATCACCCACAAACTTACCTGCCTCTGCACACATGTCTTCCGTCTCCTCTCTTTCAATAATGAGGGAGGCATCTCTCCTCTAGCCCAACACGAATCCCTTTCTCTGTGCTCTGGACACATCCTCTTCTACACTCACCTCTCCTGTAAAACTGGCCTTACTAAGATTCCCATGATCTGCACTAAACCCAACAGGTGCATTGCACGGAAACCCCCACTGCATCTGACACTGGGGGCAACTCCGTTCTTCCTTGAGTCTTCATGCCCAGACTGTCACGATACAGCCCCTTCACCTCTTTGTTGATCCTGTGCTGGCAAAATGCAAGCTTCTTTTTCACTGAACGTGTCTTATATGCCTTTCCTCTCCCTCCTGCCCCCAGACATCCATACCCAGGCCTCTTTTGCTCTGACATGTCCAGTTACTGTCTCTGTGTTGACAGCTTCTGATCTTCCATCTTTCACCTGCTCTTCTATCCTGCCTCTGAGAAACCTCAAACTCATTAGATTTAGAGAAGAACTCATCTTCTTTACTTCAATCATAAAACAATACTCTCTCTCGGGCGGCGCCTGTGGCTCAAAGGAGTAGGGCACCGGCCCCATATGCCGGAGGTGGTGGGTTCAAACCCATCCCCAGCCAAAAACTGCAAACAAAAAAATACTCTCTCCCGCCCATCTGCCACATATGAGTTCTCGAAATTCCAATCCTGAAAACATTCCTCTATTTCTCTGTCTCTCCCCACTCCCATATCTGTTAACTCAATCACCAAGTCCTGTACTCTATTGAGTAACATTCACATCTTCTCTGACTCACAACCACCCTCCTAGCCTGGCCCTGCACCTCCTCACTGGTTTATGCCACAGCTTCTCAGCCACCCTCCCTGCTTTAGGTAGGTTTTTCCTTCAGCCCATCCCCCAAGCAGCAGCTGGAAGTATCTCTGCACATCTGATCATCCCACTCTCGTGCTTGAAGCCTTTCGATAGAAAAGGCCACAGGTGGAATAAAGTGAAAATGCCTGACCACAGTCGGAATGACCCAGTCCCACCCCAGGCCTTTCTCTCTCTCTGCATTCGCAGCAACCTCGTTTCTGACATCCAGCTCCCGGTTCCAGCCCTGCCCACATCGACTCGTGGATCACATAGAACTAATCACAGGCTTCTGAGTACATCGAGCTCCTCTGTCAGTGCCAGGTTTCAACACACGCTCTTCACCCCTTCCCACTCCCTGCCTGGCGCCCTCCCATTTGTTCTTCAGAACTCGACCTAGAAGACAGCTCTTCTGGGAGGCAGCCTGTGACCCCACAAAACCGGGCAGGGGGCCACTCTTTGCCGACCTCCCAAAGTATTATAAGTATCCACACTGTCATCTGTCAGCTCGAGGTGGCTCACTGAGCCTATGTTCTGTTTCCCTTCATGCACGTCATAACCAGCTCAGGGATGCTTGCATAAGAAGTTCATAAATGCTTGTATTAAATGAACAAATCAATAAATTGATGTACCAATATGACCACCGTAACTATCATCTTCCGGCAGTCCATGAGCAACTTTAATTGTTCTCTTCTGGTAATAGGTACTGAAAATCAGCAGAACCTGAGCCTGAATTCTCAGCTCTTCTGCTTTCCAGCTGTTGGACCTTGGCTGACTTTAGTTCTTAGACATGTGTCCTCATCTGTAAAGTGGGCAGAATAGCAGTAACCATATCATTTTTTTTTTTTTTTTTTGAGACAGAGCCTTAAGCTGTCACCCTGGATAGAGTGCTGTGGCATCACAGCTCACAGCAACCTCCAATTCCTGGGCTCAAGCGAGTCTCCTGCCTCTGCCTCCCAAGTAGCTGGAACTACAGGCGCCCGCCAC
>CAUYON010069547.1:0-11934 GCA_963573935.1 Arctocebus calabarensis | reverse complement strand
GAAATCCCCGTACAGCTGACAATTTCTAAAATACTTGTTTTGTTTTTTTTTTGAGACAGAGCCTCAAGCTGTCACCCTGGATAGAGTTCTGTGGCATCACAACTCACAGCAACCTCCAATTCCTGGGCTCAAGCGAGTCTCTTGCCTCTGCCTCCCAAGTAGCTGGGACTACAGGCACCCGCCACAACACCCGGCCATTTTTTGGTTGCAGCTGTCATTGTTGTTTGGCAGGCCCGGGCTGGATTCGAACCTGCCAGCTCAGTTGTACGTGGCTGGCGCCTTAGCCCGTTGAGCCACAGGCGCCAAGCCAAAATACATGTATTAATAATATTTTAACATTTAATCCAGGGAAGGCCAACTTCCAACTTCCTCCAACCCAAGTTACATTCAGCAACTAAGGGCCAAGAAGGAATAAAGACTATGAGGACTCAAAAAGACCAAGACAAAATTCCTGTCTCTAGAGATCCTTATCACAAGTGTGTGGGGGGGGACATGCTAATTAGAGTTACACCAAGCACAGATTAGTCACTCTGTGCCCGTGTTTGGGGGAGTGAAGAGAGTAAGAAAAGGAACAGGAATGAAGGTGGCTTTTGGAAAAAGGATCCTTAAATGATTTTCAGTCTTTTGAAGAGTGAACAGGAAGAGAAAAACAAAGAGAATCTGTGTAGAATTTTTTTTTTTTTTTTTGAGACATAGTCTGTCACCTGGGGACAGAGTGCCGTGGTCTCAGTCTAGCTCATAGCAACCGCAGACTCCTGGGCTCAAGCAATCCTCTGAGTAGCTGGGACTACAGGCATGCATCACAAAGGAGGTCTCTCTCTTGCTCAGGCTGCTGGAACCCGGGAGCTCTGTCAATGCACCTGTCCCAGAAAGCGGGGATTATGGGCACGAGCCACCTGCCAAAATCCAGCCACGAGCCTGGCCAAAATCCTCATTTTTGTAATGAACACACATACATGCCCAGATCATCAAATGACTCTATTATCTTATTAATCTCTGTTGCCTTCTTTTCTTTTTCTTTTTTTTTCTTTTTTTCAGACAGAGTCTCACTATATCGCCCTCAGTAGAGTGCCATGGCGTCACAGCAACCTCCAACTCTTGGGCTTAAGCAATTCTCTTGCCTCCGCCTCCCAAGTAGCTGGGACTAGAGGCTCCCACCACAACGCCCGGTTCCTTTTTTGTTACAGTCATTTAGTCAGCCCAAGCCGGGTTCGAACCCGCCACCCTTTCCTTGGTCTATGTGGCTAGCTCCGCAGCCACAGTGCGATGGGCGCTGAAACTCTACTGACCTCTATTCTGTACTTGTTTGATTCAGAGACAGGTCTGTCTCTGTCATCCAGGCTGGAGTCCAGTAGCCAGATGTTAGCCACTGTACCTGGCTCTGGTGTGGTTTTCTTAATCTCTAAGCATTTAAGATTTTATTGGTTTATGATTAGAAATGTGGCCTGTATATTCTCTGGGTTTTGTTTGTTGGTTGGTTGGTTGGTTGGTTTTACTTTATTAAAATTTCCGTTGCATTGGGTGGCACCTGTGGCTCAGTGAGTAGGGCACCAGCCCCATATACCGAGGGTAGTGGGTTCAAATCCAGCACCAGGCTCGGCGCCTATGGCTCAACAGGTTAAGGCGCCAGCCACGTACACCTGAGCTGGCGGGTTCAAATCTAGCCCAGCCCTCCAAACAACAATAACGGCTACAACCAAAAAAATGTCCCCGCATTGTGGCGGGCGCCTGTAGTCCCAGCTACTTGGGAGGCAGAGGCTGGAGACTCGCTTGAGCCCAGCAATTGGAGTTCGCTGTGAGCTGTGATGCCATGACACTCTATCAAGAGTGACAGCTTGAGGCTCTGTCTCAGAAAAAAAAAAAAAACCAGCCCCAGCCAAACTGCAACAAAAGAATAGCTGGGCGTTGTGGCAGGCGCCTATAGTCCCAGCTACTTGGGAGCTGAGGCAAGAGAATCGCTTAAGCTCAAGAGCTGGAGGTTGCTGTGATCTGTGACTCCATAGCACTCTACTGGGGGTTGATGGATTGAGACTCTGTCTCTAAAAAAAAAAAAAAAATTCCTTCATGACTAAATATATGATCAATCTTTATAAATGTTTCATAGATATAAGGCACATATTCTTTATTGTGCATTAAGTGGTTGAATATATGTGTGGGTTTATTCATTATTTTATTCAATTTTCTAATGCTCTGGACCTTTAATTTCTTTTGTCTTAAATTCCTCCAATTATGAAAAAGAAGTATAGATGAATAGATGTTTTACCAAGCTCTTGCAATCTTTTCATTAGTTTTAGCTGCTTTGTTGTTTGGTATATAATTTCATGATTTATCCTCTTTGTAAGTTGCAATTTATCATGATTTGATATCCTTCTTTATCCTATTCAGTGTTTTTATCTTAAATTCCAACCTGTTTCATATTAATATTTATTCTCATTACATTATTAAGATTTGGGCATTTTATGGATGACCTAGTAGTTAAACATACATTGTGGTAGCAGTGAGGGCACCCAGTGATCTCTGTCCTCGAGTTCTCTCCCACACCATGCTCGGATTCATTAGGCAGTGTGACCTGTGGAATATAGCAGAAGAGATGGCATGTCAGCAATGTTCAGATATTGTAAAGAGATCCAGGCTTCCACACCCAGTTTCTGAATCACTTGCTCTATACCATAACCAAGTTCACAACTGAGGACCTAAGTACTGTAAATTACCACATTTGTACAATCGGAAGTAGACGTTTCTGTCCTACTTGAGTCTTGAGGTGACTACAGCTTCAGCTAAACCCTTAAGAGACTGATCCAGAACCACCTGGCTAAGGCATTCCTAGAGTCCTTAACCTCAGAAATGGTGTGAAATAACAAACATTATTTTTTGTTTTAACCTATTAAATTTGGGGCAGGGGAGGTGAATTGTTATGCGATAGATAACTAATACATACTCATATATATTTTGAATTACTGAAATTTTTCTATCAAATTTCTAGAACTCATGAAAGTTAATTTAAACCAGCTGAAAAAAATAGGAGAGGACAAAGAGTAGAAGATTATTAGAATATTAGAACATTTAGGACTGTTGTAAATTTATTTTTCTCAACTAGAAACTTGTGCAGGCAAAGGAGTAGTAAGACTACTATAGAAACAAGTGCACAACAAGAATTGGGTGACGCCTGTGTCTCAGTGAATAGGGTGCTGGTCCCATATACCAAGGGTGGCAGGTTCAAACCCGGTCCCAGCCAAACTGCAACAAAAAATAGCCGGGCACTGTGGTGGGCGCCTGTAGTCCCAGCTATCCAGGAGGCTGAGGCAAGAGTATCCCCTAAGCCCAAGAGCTGGAGGTTGCTGTGAGCTGTGAC
Organism: Arctocebus calabarensis; assembly: GCA_963573935.1. NCBI lineage: Eukaryota > Metazoa > Chordata > Mammalia > Primates > Lorisidae > Arctocebus > Arctocebus calabarensis. The sequence continues at coordinate 8,582 of CAUYON010069547.1, read as the reverse complement.
ACCACAGCATAGCACTCTACCGAGGGCAACCAAATGAGACTATCTCTAAAAAAAAAAAAAAAAGAAAGAAAGAAAGAAAAGAAACAAGTTCATTATATACACTCTTTCTGGTGTCCTTTATTAACAAACATGATTAAATTGTTTTAAACATACGAAGATTTCTCTTTTTTTTCTTTCAGTTCTTAAAAATAAATATTCATGGAGAAACTTATCTAGGGCTAACAGTCTATCTTCTAGTTTACAATTTATAGCAACACAGAACAGCTACTTTTAATGATGCTCAAATGTCTTTGGGGCTAGATGCTAACAGGTGTGCTGCATATGTCTATTTTCAAGACAACAATGTCCATTTCAAACAAGAATGTGTTAGAATAGGGCTGTGTGGCAGTATTTGTTGAAAACTTAAAATAATCATGAATCAATGGCCAAAAGGTAAAGTTTGAAAGAAGCAAGCCTGATATACCCTCTCTCCTATTATTACATATTCTTTTTTTAAATGGTGACTACAACAGTATGTGTATTTTCTTAAATATGCTAAAATTTTGACTTCGTAATTTAAACAAATTAATGTATTTTTAAATTATTTGATAAGTCTTATATCATTAGAAGACTGTTTTATAGAAATCACAAAAAATATGAAAGCAAAAAATTTAAGGAATAAATAAATATATAATAACTTTATAAAACTTGGAATAATTATGAGCAGTTTGCAATAAGCCCCCTACCCACAAATCCAAAAGTGGAACACAATTATTTTTTCAAATGCTAGAAGTCATTCAACCTAATTTTTTATTTACAGAAGAGAAAACCACAGGAATAATAATGATAATATTTCCCTGAGGGTTTGTATACAATATGTCAAGCACATATATCTACCTAAATATGCATTCTTACTCCTGATTTTCTCAATCTTGCTTTATCTTTTTCTTCCCAAAAGCAATAATCATTTTCTAACATTATCTCTTAATTTACATATTTATATGCATTTTGGATAAGATAATTTAATTTACATATCTCTTAGTTTAGCAGTAAGTGATTTACCTACCTTAGCTTAGAGTTGAAGCTAAGATCTGAATCTAGATTTCCTTACACCTGCTTGAGTTAATTGATACAGTCAATACATTTGTGGGCTGACTATGCACCACAACAAAATCCATTCAGAGGTCCACTTGCTTCTTTTCTTACTGGAAGTATAAAATATTTAAAGGAGAAAAGTGCTTTATTGTATTTTATTTTTGTTTTGAGACAGAGCTTTACTTTGCTGCCCTCAGTAGAGTGCCATGGTGTCATAGCTCGCAGCAACCTCACACTCTTGGGCTCAAACTATCCTCTTGCCTCAGCCTCCCAAGTTGCTGGCACTACAGGTGTCCTTCACAACGCCCAGCTATTTTTAGAGATGAGGTCTCACTCTAGCTTAGGCTGGTCTCAAACTTGTGAGCTCAAGCAATCCACTGCTTCGGCCTCCCAGAGTACTGGGATTACAGGCATGAGACTCCACACCTAGTCTAGAAAAAAGTACTTTAGAAATGATCTTAAGTTTTATTATTTGCTTAGATCTTGTTTAGAATATGAATCCATATTAATTGTGAACTATTACATTATTTGAATACATCTATTATGATTTTTTCCTATGTATATATAAGTATGAAAAATAAAATGTTCGTTACAGAATCAGTTCTTTTGTCTTAAAGTATTGTCATGTTCGTACTTAACTTTGTGATTAGGGACTGGAATTCAGGCAGGGTAAAGACCTGTTTGGTTTGTGACTCATGCTATATAGATTGTGGGTGGCCTATTGCCTATGGCCATTCAGGCCTGTAATGGCAAATCATTGCAGGAATATTGATTTTTTTTCCCCCTCACTTTTGAAATCCTTCATCAAATGGATAAGTATACTTAAATAGCTTAACTTATCTTCTTCACTCCCACTGCTTCACTTGACTAGCCTTAAAAAAAAAAAAGTAGCTTAACTTATACAGACTGAGTTGTTGTTTGGGTTTTTTTTGCTGTTTTTGCCCGGGGCTGGGTTTGTTTGTTTTTTTTTTTCTTTTTTTTTTTTGTTTTTTCGGGGCTGGGTTTGAACCTGCCACCTCTGGCATATGAGGCTGGTGCCCTACTCCTTTTAGCCACAGGTGCTCCCTGTAGGCTGAGTTTTTCAAAATAGATATGGATATATGCTGTTAATTCATCTTTCCCAGAATTGTCACTAAAAGTTCACATTTAACTAATTACATTTTGATTTCTAATTCTTCCCTATAATTTAATCCCCAAATTCAAGTCTAAATACCAAAGTATTTGTACACTAAATTGGGGGGGCGTTCATTTTTATTTATTTATTTTTTTGAGACAGAGTTTCGCTTTGTCACCCTCGGTAGAGTACTATGGCGTCATAGTTCACAGCAACATCAAACTCTTGGGCAAACTCTTGGGCATAAGTGATCCTCTTGCCTCATTCTCCCAAGGAGCTGAACTATAGGCATCTGCCACAACGTCCAGCTAGTTTTAGAGACAGTTTTGCTCAGTTTCCAACTTGTAAGCTCAAGCAATCCACCTACCTTGGCCTCCCAGAGTGCTAGGGTTATAAGCATAAGCCACCACACTCAGTCCTATTTTTTATTTCTTTAAAGACAAGATCTTGGCTTGGCGCCTGTGGCTCAGCAGGCTAAGGCGCCAGCCACGTACACCTGAGCTGGCGGGTTCGAATCCAGCCCGGGCCCACCAAACAACAATGATGGCTGCAACCAAAAATGGCTGGGCATTATGGCGGGCGCCTGTGGTCCCAGCTACTTGGGAGGTGGAAGCAACAGACTCGCTTGAGCCCAGGAACTGAAGCTGTGATGCCATGGCACTCTATCCAGGGTGACAGCTTAAGGCTCTGTCTCAAAAAAAAAAAAAAAAGTAAAAAAATAAAGACAAGGTCTTGGGCAGTGTCTGTGGCTCAGTGGGTAGGGCTCTGGCCCCATATACGGAGGATGGCAGGTTCAAACCCAGCCTTGGCCAGACGGCTACAAAAAAATAACTGGGCGTTGTGGCGGGCACCTGTAGTCCCGGCTATTTGGGAGGCCGAGGCAAGAGAATTGCTTAAGTCTACTAGTTAGAAGTTGCTATGAGCTGTGACGCTACAGCACTCTAATGAGGGCGATAAAGTGAGACTCTGTGTCTAAAAAAAAAAAAAGAAAGAAAAGAAAAAGACAGGGTCTTGATCTGTTGCCAGGCTAGAGAGCATTGGCCTGGTCATAGGTCATGGAAGCTTCAAACTTCTGGCCTCAAGAGATACTCCTGCCTCAGCCATAACAGTAATGGGATATGATAGGAAAATACTGTGTGCTCTAAGAACACTGAGAATGGTTGAGGAAGGGCGTGAAAAATACTCAGTTGGTGAAACAGGGCGAGATATCACCAGAATGTAAGGTAGAGTTCCAGAACAAGAGAATAGTATGTGTTAAGGCTAGCTAGGGAAAATGGGAATGGTGTATGAAAGAAACAAAAGTTCAATATGGACACGGTGTCTGTGGCTCAACGGGCTAAGGCGCCAGCCACATACACCTGAGCTGGCGGGTTCAAATCCAGCCCAGACCCGCCAAACAACAATGACAGCTGCAACCAAAAAGTGGCCAAGCGCTGTGGTAGGCGCCTGTGGTCCCAGTTGCTTGGGAGGCAGAGGCAGGAGACTCGCTTGAGCCCAGGAATTGGAGGTTGCTGTGAGGTGTGATGCCATGGCACTCTATCCAGGGTGACAGCTTGAGGCTCTGTCTCAAAAAAAAAAAAATTCAATATGGCTGGATTTAGGGTAGGAGGTTCATGACCAGAGACCAGAGAAAAACCGAAAAATTTTCTCCAATGTAATAACTGTCTTCTATCCTTTTTTCTTTTTTCTTTCCTTTTTTTTTTTTTTTTTTTTGAGACAGAGTCTCACACCATTGCCTGGGCTAGAATACCCTGACCTCAGCCTTGCTCACAGCAACCTCAAACTCCTGGGCAATCTTCCAGCCTCAGCCTCCTAAGTGCCTTGAACTATAAGCAGATAATTTTTCTATTTTTAGTAGAAACAGAGTCTTACTCTTCCTCAGCCTGGTCTCAAATCTCCTGAGCTCAGGAGATCCTTCCCCCTCTGCCTCCCAGAGTGCTGGGATTACAGCCATGAGCCAACATGCCCAGTCCTCCTTACCTATTTTTTGAGGCTTTAAATTCATTAACCTCTTCCCTGGTTTGTTGATGATTCAAACTCAACCTTTTAATTACATAATTAAAAATCAAAGTTGAACTATAAAAATAGGCCAGGCACAATGGCTTAGGCTTGTAATCCTAGCACTCTGGGAGGCCATGTCAAATGGATTGCTTGAGCTCAGAAGTTCGAGTCCAGCCTGAGCAAGAGTAAGACCATGTCTCTACTAAAAATAGAAAAAACTAGCTGAGCATTGTGGTGGACACCTGTAGTCCCAGCTAATTGAAAGGCTGAGGCAAGAAGACTGCTCAAGCCCAAGAGTTTGAAGTTGTTGTGAACTATAATGAAGCCACACCAACAGAGTATAACTCCGTCTACATAAATAAATAAATATTGCAAAAATATCTGGCATAAATAGCCACTGAAATATTAATGCCAGATCATTTATTTAGCTCAAGCATACAGGAAATGAGTTTTAGAAGCTTAAAGATGGTGTGCAAATTCATCACGAGCACAATGTTTACTTTTTATTACTTATAACTTTTATTAATTATATCTTATTCAGAAGACACAGAAACATTCATAACTCAATGCCTATGTGATAACATGGCTTCCAGCTGGGAAGTGTTATCTCACCTTCTTTGTTTGCCCTATTCCAATTCACCCTTTCAGAACTCAACTCGATTGCCATATCCTTAATGAACCATTTCTCAATATGTATAGGTTTAGTTGCATGCCTTCTGTGCTAGCAAAGTTCTGTCTTTGTAATAGCATTTGCCTTGTGGTAATATTCTGTTGACAAGTCTTTCTACCTCACTTGACAAGCTCCTTCCCTACAGGGACTAAATCTTACTGTATTTGTATCATTAGCACCAAGCATTGTGACTAGCCTATAAAACATAAAACTGTTGGGATAGAAATCAAATCAGTGGCCAGTAGGGACTGGGAAAGGAGGGCAAAAGACTGTAACAAGAGGACAAGAGGGAACCTTCTGAGGTGATATAACACAGGGTGGTGGTGGTGGCTACATGACCAGATTTGTAGTCAAAACTCATCAAACTGGGCTCGGCGCTTGTGGCTCAACGAGCTAAGGCGTCAGCCACGTACACCTAAGCTGGCGGGTTCGAATCCATCCCGGGCCCGCCGAACAACAATGATGGCTGCAACCAAAAAAAAAATGGCCGGGCGTTGTGGCAGGCGCCTATAGTCCCAGCTACTTGGGAGGCAGAGGCAGGAGACTCGCTTGAGCCCAGGATTTGGAGGTTGCTGTGAGCTGTGTTGCCACAGCTCTCTATCCAGGGTGACAGCTTGAGGCTCTGCTCAAAAAAAAAAAAAAAAACTCATCAAACTGTACTCCTAAAAGGGGTGATTTTTACTGAAAACTATAGGGGAATAAGGAGATATAGATGAATAAATGAAGATACAATGAAGCATTCGCTTGCTTCATAACTTGCTTCTTAGGAGTGCCTTCTTTCTTTCCTTTCCTTTCCTCTCTCTCTCCCTCCTTCCTTCCTTCCTTCCTTCCTTTCTTGAGATAGAGTCGCACTCTGTCTCCCTGGATAGAGTGTCATGGCATCATAGCTCACAGCAACCTCAAACTCTTGGGCTCAAAAGATCCTCTTGCGTCAGCCTCTACAGGCACCCACCACAATGCCTGGCTAGTTTTAGGGGCAGGGTCACTCCTGCTCAGGTCTGCAACTCCTTGATAACTAGGTGGGTGCTCAAGCAAACCACCTGCCTTGGCCTCCCAGAGTGCTAGGATTACAGGCGTAAGCCACTGCTCTGGCCTTCGAGTGCTTACTTTTTAATTTTTTTGTTTTATTTTCTTTTAGAATCTCACTCTATTGCCCTCAGTAGAGAGCTATGATGTCACAGCTCACAGCAAGCTCCAGCTCCTGGGTGTAGGTAATTCTCTTGCCTCAGCCTCCAAGTAGCTGGAACTACAGGCATCAGCCATAATGCCCAGCTATTTTTTTTTCAATTTGGCTGGGGCCAGGTTCGAATCTGCTACCCTCAATATATGGGGCCAGTGCCCTACCCACTGAGCCACAGGCACCACCCAATGGAAATATTTCTAGGATTTTTTTTCCATTTCAATGGAAATATTTCTAGGATATTTTCCTTCTGAGTAGATGCCCGGTAATGGGATTGCAGGATCAAATGGGAAGTCTAGCCTGAGTTCTTTGAGGTTTCTCCATACTTCATTCCAAAAAAGGTTATATTAGTTTGCAGTCCCACCAGCAGTGTAAAAGTGTTCCCTTCTCTCCACATCAATGCCAGCATCTGCAGTTTTGAGATTTTGTGTTGTGGGTCATTCTTGCTGGAGTTAGATGGTATCTCAGGATTGTTTTGTTTTGTTTTGTTTTGGTTTTTGAGACAGAGCCTCAAGCTGTCACCCTGGATTGAGAGCTGTGGCACCACAGCTCACAGCAACCTCCAATTCCTGGGCTCAAGCGAGTCTCCTGCCTCTGCCTCCCAAGTAGCTGGGACTACAGGCACCTTCCACAACACCTGGCCATTTTTTGTTTGCAGTCATTGTTGTTTAGCAGGCCCAGGCTGGATTCGAACCTGCCAGCTGAGGTGTACATGGCTGGCGCCTTAGCCTCTTGAGCTACAGGTGTCGAGCCTCAGGATGGTTTTGATTTGCATTTCTCTAATACTTAGGGATAATGAGCATTTTTTCATATATTTGTTAGCCATTCATCTGCCTTCTTTAGATAAGGTTCTATTTATGTCTTTTGCTCATTGATATATGGGATTGTTGGCTTTTTTCATGTGGATTAATTTGAATTCTCTATAGATACTAGTTATCAAGCTTTTGTCTGATTCAAAATATACAAATATCCTTTCCCATTGTGTAGGTTGTCTATCTGCTTTGGTTGTTATCTCCTTAGCTGTACAGAAGAAGTTTTCAGTTTAGTTAAGTCCCATTTGTTTATTATTGTTGTTGTTATTGCCTTGGCAGTCTTCTTCATGAAGTCTTTCCCTAGGCTGATATCTTCCAGTTTTTTTCCTACACTTTCTTTGAGGATTTTTATCATTTCATGCCTTAAATGTAAGTCCTTTATCCATCTTGAATCAATTTTTGTGAGTGGAGAAAGGTGAGGGTCCAGTTTCAGTCTTTTATATGTGGATATCCAGTTCTCCCAGTACCATTTATTGAATAGGGAGTCTTTCCCTCAAGGTATGTTCTTGTTTGGTTTATCAAAGATTAGGTGGTTGTAAGATGGTAGTTTCATTTCCTGGTTTTCTATTCAATTCCAAATGTCTACGTCTCTATTTTTGTGCCAGTACCATGCTGTCTTAATCACTGTGGCTTTGTAGTAAAGCCTAAAATCTGGTATGGTGACTCCCCCAGATTTGTTTTTATTACTAAGAACTGCCTTAGCTATACAGGGTCTTTTCTGGTTCCATACAAAATGCAGAATCATTTTTTCCAAATCTTGAAAGTACGATGTTGGTTTTTTTGTTTTTTTTTTCCCAATGTCACAAAACAATGTTTTATTTTCTTTATATGCTTGTAAGACGGGTTCCAGGATGGCCTCCTGGGCTTGGGCAACCCCCAGTAATGCCTGTCTGTGCAGAAGGCTTATGGTGGGGGAGGCTAGCAGGTTAACAGAGAGGAAGAAACCCAGGCCAGACCTGAGTGACGCTCAGGAGGTCGGAATGGCAGGTTGTTTAGAGGAAGGACTGATGAGTGCATCCTTCTAAGTGGAAAGGAGTTGCTCTTACGATGCCTTTCTCAATCAGTGGATGTTGGTATTTTAATAGGGATGGCATTGAATAGGGGTAGATTGCTTTGGGAATTATAGACATTTTAACAATGAGCCATGAGCATGGTATGCTCTTCCATTTGTTAATATCCTCTGCTATTTCCTTTCTTAGAGTTTCATAATTTTCTTTATAGAGGTCCTTCACCTCTTTTGTTAGGTATATTCCTAGGTATTTCATTTTCTTTGAAGCTATGGTGAAAGGAGTTGTGTCCTTAATTAGCCTCTCATCTTGACTATTATTGCAGTATACAAAGGCTAATGACTTGTGGACATTGATTTTTATATCCTGAAACATTACTGTATTTTTTTTTTTTTGAGACAGAGCCTCAAGCTATCACCTTGGGTAGAGTGCTGTAGCGTCACAGCTCACAGCAACCTCCAATTCCCAGGCTCAAGCGAGTCTCCTGTCTCTGCCTCCCAAGCAGCTGGTACTACAGGTGCCCACCACAAAGCCTGGCCATTTTTTTTTAATTGAATCATAGCTGTGTACATTAGTTCAATCATGGGGTACAGTGTGGGGGTTTCACATGCAATCTGAGATATTTTTATCAACCTGATTGACATACCATTCATGATATTTTCTCATTTACTATATAAAAACATTTTTGATCCGTATTTAGAAGTTTTCTCCTGACCCTTCGAAT
>CAUYON010069546.1:0-13666 GCA_963573935.1 Arctocebus calabarensis | reverse complement strand
AGTGGAAATTAATAGCTTGCTGTTGACAAACAAGCACATAAAAAGTGAATTTTATGGAAAATATTCTTCTTAGCAAAGTATCCCAAGAATGGAAGAAAAAGTATCCAATGTACTCAGCCCTACTCTGAAACTAATTTATAGGTTTCATATGAAGGGTATAATCCAATTACAGCACAAGAACTTGGGGGATGGGGCAAGAGAAGGGTGGGTTTGGGGGTGGATGGGTGGAGGGAGGGTAATTGGTGGGTTCACACTTACGGTGCATCTTAGAAGGGTACAGGTGAAACTTACTAAATGTAGAATATAAATGTCTGCACACAATAACGAAGAAAAAGCCATGAAAGATATGTCAACCAGTTCGATAAAATATTTCAAATTGTATATAAAATCAGCACATTGTACCCCATGATTGCATTTATGTACATAGTTATGATTTAATAAAAAAAAAACTTCCTGCTTTTTTAATATAGTCATTTATTGCTAGAAAAAAAAAAAAAAAAAGAAACTTCTCTTTTTAAAAATCATTGTAAAATATTCCTGAAGGAATCCAATTGTTAGTATGATTGGGAAATAGGACCTTTGCCCCGAGGCAGATTGTTTTGTGTGGCTTAGGTATGGATATAAAACTGAATAAAGGTAAGTGAAGCAAGGGGATTATAGAATGGTTAGCAGAGAGATCCTTAGACAATGAAGTTCTTGGCACAGGGATACAGCCTTTGAGATCTTTCATACAATCCTTATAGGGCCTGGTGCACTGTTCCCACAGGAGAAAGGATGGCGTTGCCACTAGAACAGCTATGAGGAAAATAAATGGAAGGCTGAGCACAAAAAGTGCTGAGTCCCTCTGAGGGTTTTTCCCGCAAACTGGATATGATGTCTAGTTTTTTAACCACATGTTATTTCTTCTCTTTAAAAATAAAAAGAAAAGACATTACTATTTTTAAAAAAGCCTAAGTGTTTGTTGTCAAACCTGATAGAGATTTGGGCCGTCACTGAAAATGAGTGAGAGACTTCTTCCAGTGAATTTGGTCCTATGGGGTTAGATCAGAAGGATGTGGTTATAAAATAAATTGTGGTTTCATTTTGTTTTTCTCTCACTCAGAAGCCTCCAGTGGTTCCCCTTCTCCACAGTGACAATAGGAAAAGGTCCAGACATTTTAGTGTGGCAGCTGGAGGCCCTCTAGACTTTGGCTTCAATCGTAGGATAACTTTATTCTAGACATCTCTGGAGGGAAGTAGAGAACAAGCTAAAGGGTGAAGCCTGAGGAGCTCTAAAAGAGAGTAGCACCCAGGTCACTAAATTCAGGGAAAACCAAAGAAGTCTGGTACCGTCCACATCAGCAATCTTTCCACGGTACGTTTCCGAAATGAGAGAATAGTGCTTATCTGGGTGACTGTGCCCAGGGTTAACGTGACATTTCTTGACGCCAGGCTGTCACTTTACTTATGGATCAGGGCATATTTTATGAGCTGATGTATTAGATTCTGGAAGGAGGAGTCAATTCCAGAAGCCAGGTAGGAATTAAGTGAGGTACTCAGGACACCAGCCAATCGGGGCTAGACTTGACTCCTTGAGGAAATTACCATGAAAACCAGGTTCTGAGGGATGTGTAGTTAGGCTGGACTCAGAAAGGGAAGGGTGAGGTGGCAATGGCCAGGAAGATGGTAGCTCACTTGGCTACCCAGGACTCTTGCCACCCTTGGCATATCACTTACCAGAAAACATGCAATGTCTTCTTCCATAGATTTCTCTGGTGTACTGAAAGGGCCCAAGGTAGGACAGAGACTATAGAATTTTAATTTTGATGACTTAGGCAGGACAAATTCTTTCAGGGACCAACATCCATCTTCTCTGGATTCTTCCAGCACTATAACTGGTCTCTTTATGCTACATATGACGAATTATTTCATCTTTTCCAATGAATTTGTGCTACTTCAAACTAAGTAATATCTTATATTTATATTTTTATTGTCTTTACATCTTACCAAAGTATTAAATGATTCTTGAATGAATAACACATTAAAATGTTTACTTACCTAAATCTAGGATAATACCAAAGAATAAAGTCAGTCTCATATAATTTGGGTTTTAATTTTTTTTAACGAACAAAATCAGTCCATGGTTCTCTTAAGCTCTATTTTTATTCCTGTCAATAGAATACAAAATCACAGGACTTTATCACTTAGATTGGGGACTGTGAGTGCTCTGAATGCAACTAAGTGCCTTTCTCTTTCTGATTATTTTGAAAACAACATATTTTTCACTTGAAAGACGAAAGGCTTTTGGTACAAAACTGTGAGGGGAATCCAGATGGATGGATGGATGAATAGATACTTCAGGAGAGCTTTCATTCCAAGTTAAGGCTGCATTTAAGGAAGTGATTTATTTGCCTTGCAAAAATTTGTAATTAGTGCTAATGGTTAATGAATTGAATAAACTAATCTGAATCTAGATGTTTGTATTTCTCTAAATCTTGCCCGTAACATAAATGTTATCTTTTATTAATGATTTTGTACCATAATTCTTTCAAATATAGACTTTATTGAATACCTGCTATAGGCCAGTTGAGATGTAGGTGATGTTAATATAGAAATGAGTAAAATACAATTGCTACCATCAGGGGTTCACAGCTCACACTGGCATCATGTGATGCACTGCATGGAATACAAAGCAATTGATGAAAGGAATATTGGATAGAAAGGAAATTGGTATATTCATAGAATAGAATATTATGTGGCAACAAAAATGAATGAAGTACTAAAGCATGCTAACATATGGATGAATCTCAAAGACGTTAGGATAAGTGAAAAATGCTGATCACAGAAGACACTTTGTAGGATTCCATTTACATCAAAGGTACAGAATAAGCAAATCCGTGGAGATAGATAGTAGATTAATGGTTGCCAGGGGTTGGGCAACCCTACTTTTTCAGTGGAAGGCACAGATGGGGAATTATTACTAAAGGAATAGTGTTTGTCCTGGGAGTGATAAAAAAAATGCTCCAAAATTTGTGTGATGGTGGCCACATAACTCTGAATATACTAAGAACCTTTCAATGGTACTCTTTAAATAAATGAATTGTGTGATTTATAAATTTAACTTCAATAAAGCTGTTATTAGAAAAAGGAAAGAAAGCGAGAAATGGAAGAAGGAAATAGGTTTTTCTATCTCTTTGCCAGTTAAAGGAAGAAGAGAAATGAGAAGGTGGTAAAGAATATGTTTATTTCTGAAATGGTTATCTATTAATAATTTACACAACAGTTCCAAAGTACACTCTCATTCTATCCTCTCATCATTGCTTTGATTTTGTTATTACATAAAGAAAATGAAGCTTGAAAAGCTTAAGTGACTTGCCAAAGGCATACAACCCAAGAAGCAGAATGGGCAATTAAGCTCAGCTTTGGGGAAAGCAGAGCACAGCTGAGGGGTTTACTCAGAAAGGAGATATGTCTGTCTCCTGAGATGAGAAGAAAGAAAGAAAGGAAAGAGGAAGATGTGGACATTTTGAATTCTCTGATCCCAGAAGCTCTAATAGTCTAAATCATGTTTTTAGCACTGTTTACTGTGATTCTTTTACAGGCTAATATATTAAGCTAGTTTGGTATTTACATTTTAAATTCCTGAGGACAGAGCAATATTTATATCATTTGAATCCTTCTGGTAAGGCGTACCTTTGCGATATTGTGGGTTTGATTCCAGAACACTTCCATAAAGTGAATGTTGCAATAAAATGAGTCATTTGAATTTTTTGATTTCCAGTGTGTAGAAAAGTTATGTTTACACTGTACTGTAGTTTGTGAAGTATGTAATAAAATTATGTCTAAAAAGACAATGTACACACTTTAGTTAAAGAATACTTACTGCTGGAAAATGCTAGTGATCATCAGAGCCTTCATTGAGTTGTCATCATTTTGCTGGTGGGGAGTCTTGCTTCATGCTGATGGCTGCTGACTGAACATGGTGGTGGTTGCTGAAGGTGGGGATGGCTGTGGCAATAGGACAACAATGAAATCTGCTACATTGATTGGAAATTCCTTTTATGAAAGATTTCTCTGTAGCATGTGATGCTGTTTGACAGCATTTTACCCACAGTAGAACTTTCAGAATTGGGGACAATCCTCTCAAATCCTACTACTGCTTTATCAAGTAAGTTTATGAAATAGTCTAGATCCTTTGTTGTTATTTAAACAATATTCACAGCATCTTCACCAGGAGTAGATTCCATCTTCAAGGAACCACTTCCTTTGCTTATCTATAAGAAGCAACCCCTCCTTCAAGTTTTATTATGAGATTGCAGCAATTCAGTTACCTGTTCACCCTCCGCTTCTAATTCTAATTCTCTTGTTATTTCTACACATCTGCAGTTGTCTCCTCTACTGAAGTCTTCAGTTCCTCAAAGTCATCCATGAGGGTTGAAATCAACTTATTACAAACTCCAGCTAATGTTAATATTTTGGTCTCCTTCCATGAATCACAAATATTCTTAATGGCATTTAGAATGATGAATCTTTTCCAGAAGGCTTTCAATTTACTTTGCTATAGAGGCCTTAGAGGAATCACTATGTATGGCAGCCATAGCCTTCTGAAATGTATTTCTTAAATAACGAGACCTGAAAATTGAAATTATTCCTTGATCCATGAGATACAGAACAGATGTGTTAGCAGCCATGAAAACAACATTCATCTCATTGTACATCTCCATTAGAGCTCTTAAGTGAACAGGTGCATTGCTAATGAGCAGTAATATTTTGAAAGAAATCTTTTTTTCTGATCAGTCGGTCTCAAAAGTAGGCTTAAAATATTCAGTAAACTATGTTGTAAACAGATGTGCTGTCATCCAGGCTTTGTTTTTCCATTTATAGAGCACAGGCAGTATAGATTAAGAATAATTCTTAAGGGCCTAGGATTTTCAGAATGGTAAATGAGCATTGGCTTTAACTTAAAGTTACTGGCTGCAGTAGCCTCTAACAAAAGAGTCAGCCTGTCCTTTGAAGATTTGAAACCTGGCATTGCCTTCTCGCTAGCTGTGAAAGTTCTTCTAATAAAGACTATTTTGTCTGCATTGAAAATCTGTTGTTCATTGTAGCCACCTTCATCAATGATCTTAGAGAATGATTCTGGGTAACTTGCTGTGACTTCTTCATCAGAACTTGCTGCTTCACCACGTACTTTTATGTGATGGAGATGGCTTCTTTCCTGAAACCTCATGAACTAACCTCTGCTACTTTCACATCTTTCTTCTGTAGATATCTCTTCTCTCAGCCATCATAGAATTGAAGAATTAGCGTCTTGCTCTGGATAGGCATTGGCTTAAGGGAATGTTGTAGTTGGTTTGGCATTTCCAGGTCACTAGAACATTCTCCATATCCACGAGAATACTGTTTCACTTTCTCATCATTTACGTGTTCACTGAAGTAGCACTTCTAGTTTCCTTCAAGAACTTTTCTTTTGCATTCCCAACTTTACTAACCTTTTGGCTTAACAAGCCTATCTGGGCTTTAGACATGACTTCTTTACTAAGCTTAATCATTTCTAGTTTTGATTTAACATGAAAAATGTGTAGCACTTCTTTTACTTTACTGCTTAGAGGCCCTTATGGGATTATTAAGTGACCTAGTTTCATTATTTTTGTGTCTTATGGAATAGAGACGCCTAAAGGAAGAGAGAGAGGCAGGGAACAGCTGGTTGATAAAGGACAGTTACTGGTGGTACCCCCAAATGATTATAATAGGAATAGAAAAGATCATGGATCACAGATCATTATAAAAGATATAAAATAATGTAAAAATTTAAAATACTATGAGAATCACATAAGTATGACAGAGACATGAAGTGAACACTCAGGTTGGAAAAGTGGTGCTTATAGATTTGCTTGACACCGGTGTTTCCATAAGCATTCAATTCATTAAAAAAAAGTCAATTAGCTGTTAATCACAGTAAAGCAAAGCAAATAAAATGAGGGATGCCTATATATTTGGGGGGAAGTTAACTACCCATTTGCCTGTGTTGAGCAATTGTGTTCTGGGGAAAATATGAACTCATTGGCAAGAAACACAGTGGCCACAGACTCCAACATATGTACTTGTTAGTTGTCTTACTTTTATAAGAGTACATCAGTTACCAAGTCAATATATATTGCTCTGCTCTGACTTGACAAACGTGTAACACACATTCACTCCAAGTTTCTGACATAGACTATCCTTCAAGTCTTTGTTACTTAATTTTCATCAAATCCTTCCCTTGTTTTTCTTGTTGAACCCTTCTTCCTGTCCCCAGATCAAATCATTCAGCAAAACCTATAGATTCTATTTCTAAAATATATTGCAAATTCAGCCAGTTCTTTTCCTATGCTATGAAATCAGACAAGGCCACCACCATAATCTTTGTTTAGGTCTTTCTTTTCACCTGATCTCACTATTTCAAGTTTATCTTTCTACAACTGGGTCAACTATATTTTTTCTATAAAAATTCTGCCATATGGTTCTTTGCTGGTCCTTCTGCCTAGAAAAATTTTCATACAGTTACCTTTTAAAGTATATTTTAAAAACACATTCAGCACTGTAGAATAAATTTTCTCTCTCTCTCTCTCTCTTTTTTTTTTTTAGCTTTTGAGCTTTATGGTTTTTTAAATTTTTTTTTAATTTGACAAGTAAAAGTTGTATATATTTATGGTGTACAATATGACGTTTTGGTATATGTATACATAATAAAATGGCTGAATCAGTCTGTTTAACATATGTATTACCTATCAAATTTACCATTTTTTTTTCTGGTGAGAACACTTAAAATCTACTCTCTAAGCAATTTTCAAGTATACAGTCTATTTTGATTAACTATGGTCACCATGATGTATATATTTTTCAAGCTTATTTTTCCAGTGTAATTGAAATTTTGAATCCTCTGACCAATATCTTTCCAATCCTTTCATCCCCTCCCCACACTGCCCAGTACCTGGTAACATTTTCCTCTCTGCTTCCATGAGTTTGAATTTTTTAGATTTCATATACAAGTGAGCTTACACAGTATTTGTTTTTCCATGCCTAGGTTGTTTCACTTAGAATAATGCCTTTTAGGAGCATTCATGTTCTTGCAAATGAAATATTTTCTTCTTTTTAAAGAATGAATATTAATTCCATTGTGTATATGTACCATGTTTTCTTCACCCATTCTTTCTCAGATGTCCACTTTGATGAATTCTATACCTTGGTTATTGTGAATGATGCTCCAGTGAGCTTGGGAGTGCAGCTATCTCTTTGCATACTGATTTCATTCTCTTTGGATAAATACCCAGTAGTGGAATTGCTGGATCATATGGGTTCTATTTTTAGTTTTTGAGGAATTTCCATATTGTCCCCTATAATGGCTGTACTAATTTACATTCCTCTTGATAGTGTACAAGGATTCCCTTTTCTCCTTTTCCCCACCAACACAAATTCTAACTCTTTACCATGGTCCACGAGGTGCTGTGTGATGTGTGGCCCTTGCCCTTTTTTTTTTTCCAAACTTTATCTCATGTGTCTGTTTGTCCTTTGTCACTGAACGTCTTGCCACGATGATCATCTTCAGTTCCTTGGGGAAGTTTTCCTGCCTAGGGCTTTGATAGGTGCAGTGATCTCTGAGAGGAGTATTCTCGTGTGGATATTCCTTATCTGTATGTCCTTAGCATGAAATCCTTCAGTTTCTGGCTTAAATGTCTTCTCCGAGAAGTCTTCTATAATCACCTAATCCAGAGGTGGCTTTTGTCCCCCTCTTTCTTCTGTTAGTTAAAAATGACAGAAATCCCCAGGTAACAGTAGCTTGCACAAGATAGAGGTTTCTTTTTCTGTCATGTAAAGTTCTAGATACCTTTACCAGGGAGTTGGGAACCCAGACTTGTCTGTCCAGATGTTCCTCTGCAAGTCCGCCTCATGGCTCGGGATGACATCATTCATCTGCATTTGAGTGACCAGGAAGAGTAAAGACATCCCTCTCTTTTTAAGACTTATGGTCACATTGAACTACAAAGAATTTAGAAGATGGGGTCTTTTTTTTCCTTTAGAAGGCCCATCTTCTAAGCAATATTAAAAGTTTTATTAATAACTAAGGGAGAAGAAGAAAATGGATATGGGGGGTAATGTCCATGTGTATTAGAAATGGACTCTTGTACATTACTACATCACAAATAACTTCCTAATGGGAAATTTGTGCTACTCTTGAGCAATTGGCTTGTTTTCTTGTCATGGACACTGTCAAGATTGTGTCTGATTACGTTTTGCTCTTTTTTTGCCAGGCTGTTTGTGGCTAAACTTATGGTCCTCTCTAAAAACTCCACAAACCTATGACATGGACTTTCTTAAAATAATGGGTTTTGGGGGGGTTGTTTGTTTGTTTGTTTATTTATTTATTTATTTTTGAGATAGTCTCACTCTGTTGCTCTGGATAGAGTGCTGTGGCATCATCATAGCTCATAGCAACCTCAAATTCTCAGGCTCAGGTGATCCTCATGCCTCAGCCTCCTGAGTAGCTGGGACCGTAGGGACCTGCCCCTGCTACTGGCTAGTTTTTCTAATTTTAGTAGAAACAAGGTCTTGCTCTTGCTCAGACTGATGTTGAACTCCTGAGCTCAAGCAATCCACCTGCCTTAGGCTGCCAGAGTGTTAGGGTTATAGGCGTGAGTCACTGTGCCTGACTTAAAATAATGTTAACCATGAAATTATTTTATATTACTACATCTGTTTTCTTTACCTTCTTTCTTTGTTATATTTAATTTTTTCCATGTATTTTTGGTATAAGTCAGAAAATTCTTTTGGTAGTAAGTCATAAAATAAGTAAAACACAAGTATAAATAAATATCCTACATTTAATGAAGATGATAAAAGTACCTATATCATAGAGCTGTGGAGAGAATCAAATAGGTTAATAATATAAGTAAAGTATTTAGAACAGGGTTTGACACATTGTGAGACCTCTATATAAATGTTAGTACATTTTTATTATTGTTGTAATTAAGCCTTTACTGAAGTGATCATCAAATAAACCTTGAAGAGATGGTTTTATTAACACTTTTAAACTAGGTTAAATGAAGATAAAAAAAGATAAAAATAAGGGCCACTCAACAACAATTATTCTATACCTGCATATTATAATCTATGTAATGGGTAGGAAATGCATTGTGCTATGTAAGATAATATGCTAAAAATATTAGTGGTTATGGCCTGTAAGACATTTTATATGTCTAGTATTTAGAACAACTAGAAAATAAAATGTTATGAATGAGGAATGGATGAGGATTTCATCACCAGGAGGACGGTTGATCTTGCTCTCCTTTTCTTCTGTTAAGGGATAGAAGGTCTCCATCAGATAGGTATGGGCTTGAAGACTTAGACCTACAATTAACCAAACTCTGTGACCTAAATAAAGTCTCAGTTTTCATATCTCAGTATTACTGTTAGGAAACAAATGATACCTGCCACCTAGAGACATAAAGAATTATGTGAAATAAGGCATATAAAGTGCTTTGCATGGTACCTGGCCAGAATGTGCAAGTAACAGTCACTTGTGTTATCATTAGATTAAGGCAAATCATTCAAAATGAATAATTATTACCTTTTATGTCTTGGATTTATATTGAATATATATAGACCTGGGTTTTTTTTCTTTAAATATTTGAAAATCCTCTGCTAAAATCTGACAGAAATTCTGAAAGTGCTTCAATTTTTGCCATTCCATTGCAAGGTTATATAAAATAGCAGTTTTCAAATATGATTCAAGGATCACAAATAGTCCATGTGGATTCTTGGGAACTAAGCAATTTGCGAACTCCTTTAGCACTGACATTTCTAATACCACAGCATTTATGCTTAACTGTTGATATGGATGAATAAATTATTAATATTGTTAAATGAATGTCTGGTTTTCATTAATTGGTAGCTCGTCAAAAACTTCCCATTCATTTTGTTGCAGTCAGTCATTGGGGATAAATGGACTGAGAGGCTCTTTACCCTGCCAAAGTGGATAATAAACAATATGGTCAATTCAATTCAACTCGGCAAACTCACTGAATTCAGAATGTGGGAAAGCATTGCATTACAAACTGTAGTAATATCAAGGACATCCCCTGTGGTGGCCATCTGTTGTCTACCCAGGATTCATTTGCTTTCTATTTAGGAACTACATTTGCCCACTCCTAGCTATGGTTTGGTTAGGATTGGCCTCTTATCCAGGTCTAGGGGTGGGTGGGCCTTATTTGGCTGAAGGTAACCAGCACAGCCCATTCCAATGGCCATAATATTAGATTCATGAGTGGGCATGTAACTCACGACTCTCGAACAGACGTCTTTACTAGGACTTCTAAAAAATTAAGTTGTCTAAGTCTTGTGGTGTGGAAGGTGCTAGAAGAGACACTCTCTTTTTCCCTGGGCAGTACAGTAAGGATGGAAGGTCTGGGAGAATCTGGAGCTGTTTGGGGCAGAATACTACACAGACACTGAAGATAAGGCTGAAGACATGGTGAATAGAAGCACCAACAGCCAAAAACTGCTGGAAGTTATGCTTTACTGTCACTGGTCACATGCGCGAAAACATTTCCAAGACAGTTGGAGTAGAGTTTCTTATCACTTCTAAGGGTGAGAATCCACACGTTCTTTGATCTCAATAATTAGAAAAAAGTTTTATGATAGCTGTGACTCAAGCATTGCTATTATTTTAGAATACGGATTAATAACTGTAATAAAACTTTATTTTTTTTTTTAGATGAAGTCTCACTCTATTGCCCAGGCTAGAGTACCAGGGCTTCAGCCTAGCTCACTGCAACCTCTAACTCCTGGGTTAAAGTGATCCTCCTGTCTCAGCCTCCCAAGTAGCTGGGACTACAAGCTCCCACCACCACACCTGGCTTATTTTTCACTTTTTAGTAAAGATGGGGGTCTCACAGTGCTCAGACTGGTCTCGAACTCCTGAGCTCAAGCGATCCTCTTGCCTCAGCCTTCCAGAGTGCTACAAATTACACTCTGGAAGGTGTAACCAGTCAGCTAGCTTCGTTCCAGTTTTAATTGACATCAATAGTTGTATTTGTTTCTGTCTAGACAATGAATTTTCATAACATCCAGAAATTATCATGTAAACCATATGGTGCTGGTATATGCGCTCTGTCTTTAGAATCTTCTTCTAGTGGTAAATTATATCCAATTGAATCATGAAACCAAGTCAGATTTATTATTATTTGGGACAGAAATTCTTCTTTGTTATAGTATTTTTTTCTGAAATTTTATTTCTCTAAGAACAGCTTAGGACACAACATTTGAAGACATAGTTAAATAAAAGAGCCCATTTTGGAATACCAAAGTTGTCATTGAATTATTTTATTCCTCTAATATAACACTATAATAACAATTGTTACTTGATACAAACATCAGCACATTAATTTCTATTATTTTTTTCCCCTGGTTTGTGAAGATGGAACTTAGAAACAAAATGCATGCAGAGATAAAATAGTGAAGTCTACTGAAAATGTGTGCGAAGAATTATTTACCATTATGACATGACAGCTTGTTTCTGTTAGAAATGACATCAGGTGAGTTAGCTAACCAAAGCTGCCAAGACTATATTTTAATGATCTTGAGTTTAGGTTATCTGCTATTTAAAATTCTTTGTCATTTAGTCTACCAGTATTAGATCACTGCACCTACTAAAATCTTCAGATTGTTTGCTCTCTGCTGTTTCATGTTATTCGTTGGATCACTTTGATGTGTGATAGAAGAAGGAAGGTAGTTGTCTAATTTGCACTGAAGAATCTTTTCTAAGGTATCAATGTATTTATTCTATATCTCATCCATCAACCTTAGATCATGAAAAGCTCTGATAAAAACTTTTAGCTCAGGTCCCCTGAATTAGTCAGTTCTCACTCAGCCATCCTGTGGTAACAAACAACCTCCAAAATTTTGGTGACTTATAACAATCAAGATTTATTTCTTGTTCACTTTGTTTACAGAGGGTGTCAAGAAATGTGTACATATTTTAATACTGGATGAAAGTATGATAAAATTCTGATACTCAAGTCACGTTTGACTTCTGCAATTGCAAGAGGTGCTCAACTGTTGACTTGTATTCATCTTTTATTATCAGTGTATATTGAGTATTACAATTTTAAAACAGCTTTTTTTCTTTCTTAAAATGTGTATCCATGTTGGGTTGCTGCCAGCTTGTGGTACCTTTGCTCCTATCTTAGGAGTCTTTTCTTTATCTAGAGCACAGATGGAAGGAGCAGCTCCCATCTGGAACATGCCAGTCTCGTGGGCTTTTAAGAGATAAAGCCAAATTTTGGTCCTTACTGCTCCTCCTCAACTGTGACCATATATCATGCTCATTCTCATCACACCGGCCAGAGCAAGTTGCTCAGTCAACTTGCAGGGTCAATGTCTTTAACACAGATCTTATAGTTTACAAGGCACTGGGCAGGCATGTGTTGTCCTCTTAAAGGAAGGGGAGAGGAATAATGGAATATATTCTAGGTCTATTTAGGGTGGCACCACTAGCATCTTTTTCTCCCTTACCTTGTACTGCTGCTGCTGCTGCTTCTCCAACAAGACCCTTTCTTGCTTCTCACGCCCACCCCTCCATCACTTACTCTGTACCTCTTGCTGCTGAGTAGACCCGTGGAACCTATTCAGCTTTTCTGTCCAGTGCGATGGAGAGTCTTCCAGATGGAGGGCGTAAGTTATTGTCTCAGTAAAATATGGAGCTGTCTGACGTGATATAGAATAACCCTGCTGTGAGCCAAGTAGGTTCAGTGTTTTCCATATACTTTGTTTCATTCTTGGTAATATGGTTTAGGTGAAATTATAAATAAATCAGATGATTACAGCTTATGCCTACTATATAAATATATGTCCAGAGCCCTTAAATATCTACCCTATTGTCTTATGGTGCTTTATAATATACAGAAGTTTATCATTATCATCGCATATGGTGCTCACAAGAAGCCTCACGATTCCAGTATTATTGTGATTCTCATTTTATAGACTAGGATTCAAGCCAGGGTACGTAATGATGAAAATTTCCTATTATTGAGGCAGAAAACCCCAGTTTTAACTATGTCTTAAAGATTGCAAAATGTAATATAATGAACACCTTTTAAAAAAAAGTTATAGAGTAATATGTCTTTTTTAAAAAGCTAGTGTTTAATGACTATAAGGTAAAATTTTATTTTTTTTTATTGTCTTTATTATTAAATCATAGCTGTGTACAATAGTGCAATCAAGGGGTACAATGTGCTGGTTTTATATATAATTGGAACTATTTTCATCAAACAGATTAACATAGCCTTCCTGGCATTTTCTCAGTTATTATATGAAGACATATATTCTGCATTTAGTAAGGTTCTCCTGTACCCTTCTAAGATGCTCCGTAGGTGTGGCCCCACCATGTACTCTCCCTCCACCCCTCCCTCCTCCCTCCCCTCCCTACCCTTGCCCCTTTCCCCATATTCTTGTGCTATAGTTGTGTTATACCCTTCGTATGAAAGCTATAAATTAGCTTCATAGTAGAGCTGAGTACATTGGATACTTTTTCTTCCATTCTTGAGATACTTTGCTAAGAAGAATATGTTCCAACTCCATCCATGTAAACATGAAAGAAGTAAAGTCTCCATGTTTCTTTAAGGCTGCATAATATTCCATGGTATGCATG
>CAUYON010069545.1:0-12453 GCA_963573935.1 Arctocebus calabarensis | reverse complement strand
CCATTCTTGAGATACTTTGCTAAGAAGAATATGTTCCAGCTCCATCCATGTAAACACAAAAGAGGTAAAGTCTCCATCTTTCTTTAAGGCTACATAGTATTCCATGGTATACATGTACCACAATTTATTAATCCATTCGTGGGTCAATGGGCATTTGGGCTTCTTCCACAACTTAGCAATTATGAATTGGGTTGCAGTAAACATTCTGGTACAAATATCTTTATTATGATGTGATTTTTGGTCTTCAGGATATATACCCAATAAAGGAATCATAGGATCAAATGGCAGATCTATTTTTAGATCTCTAAGTATTCTCCAAATATCTTTCCAAAAGGAATGTACTAGTTTGCATTCCCACCAACAGTGAAGAAGTGTTCCCTTTTCTCCACATCCACGTCAACATCTCTGGTTTTGGGATTTTGTGATATGGGCTAATCTTAATGGAGTTAGATGATATCTCAAAGTAGTTTTGATTTGCATTTCTCTGATGATTAAGGATGGTGAGCATTTTTTCATGTGTCTGTGGGCCGTGCGCCTGTCTTCTTTAGAGAAGTTTCTTTTCAAGTCCTTTTCCCACACTGAGATGGGATCACTTGCCCTTTTGTTGCCAATACGCTTGAGTTCTCTGAAGCACCTTATTTTTAATTCACAAATTTACTTTCTTTTACAAGTCTTTTCCCATAGCACTGTGTTTTTGTTTTCTGGGATGTCGATCGATCGATCGATAGATAGATAGATAGATAGATAGATAGATAGATAGATAGATAGATATAGATATAGATATCTGAGGACATTATTTATTTATTTATTTATTTATTTTGAGACAGAGTCTCACTTTGTCCCCCTCAGTAGAGTGCTGTAGCATCACAACTCACAGCAACCTCAAACTCCTGGGCTTAAGCGACTCTCTTGCCTCAGCCTCTCCAGTAGCTAGGACTACAGGTGCCTGGCTATTTGTAGAGAGAGGGGATTTTCTCTTGCTTAGTTGAATGTTCTGCCTACAGGCTTTCCAGTAACTTTTCTGTTTTCAGCCACATATTTTGTTATCTCTGGTCTCAAATAAGGTCCCAAGTCTAATGGCTACTCTTCGTCTGCTCACATGAAGTAACACCTGCCCAGTGACAAGCTCTGCCATGATACAGCTATGGTGAACTTTTATATCGCCTTCTTCTTTAATTTATTTATTATTTTTGAGCCAGAGCCTCACTTTGTCACCCTCAGTAGGGTACCATGGTGTCACAGCTCACAGAAACCTCAAAATCTTGGGTTTAAGCAATTCTCTTGCCTCATCCTCCCAAGTAGCTGGGACTACAGACGTCCACCAGAACCCCTGGTGAGCCACTGTACCGGCCTAATTATACATTTTTAAAAGTTGTTTTATCCATGAATTATGCCTAGGGAGTAATTGTTGATGGCATATACATAGGTCTTTTTAATATTGCACACTTTTATGTGTGCAGATTTTTAGTTACCCACCCACATTTAAGAATGAGGTGATATAGCTGGGCACAGTGGCTCACACCTATAATCCCAGCACTTGGGAGGCCGAGGCGAATGGATTGCCTGAGCTCACAAGTTCAAGATCAGCCTGAGCCAGAGCAATACCTCATCTATTAAAATAGCCAGGCTTTGTGGTGGGCACCTGTACTCCCTGCTACTTGGGAGGCTTAGGCAAGAAAATCGCTTAAGCCCAAGAGTTGGAGGTTGCTGTGAGCTATGACGCCACAACACTCTACCGAGGGTGACAAAGTGAGACTCTGTCTCAAAAAAATAAAAATACATTAAAATAATGAGGCGATGTAAAAGCTCACCATAGCTGTGTCATGGCAGAGCTTGTCACTGGACAGGTGTTACATCAGGTGAGCAGACAGAGAGCAGCCATTAGACTTGGGACCTTAGAAAGCAGATGGAGGCTGCGTACTGATCGGAGCACTAGCTCACAAGCTAACTGCCCAGCCTCTCCCCAGACACTGGTTTACATTTCTTTTCAAACTAAATAATAAATCAAGCTCTCCCCCTCTCTCACTCTCTGCCTCTCTTTCTCTCTTGTCTCATGAAGAGTGAGGCCTTCTCTGCAGAGAAGAGTTGAATGTTCTGACAGGCTTTCCAGTAACTTCTCTGTTTACAGGCACATGTTTTGTTATCTCTGCAGGACCTGCCATTTCTGTGTCCCAGGTCTCTCCAGACTTTAGAGGGGGAGCTGTACCGTTTCCTCAGCGACAATGGCCACCATGTATTCTTTTAAGTGAGTTTCCGTCTCATTGCTTTCTCATTCAACACTTACTACATCGTCCACTTTCATTGAAATTCATTGAAATCTCTGGTCAACTGATGCCCTCTTAATTTTTATGAATTTGTAACTTTAGCCTTTACGGTAATTGTGAGCGGTTGAGAGGAAGAGGAGCTAAACACATGTGCTTATTATGCCACCATATTAAATGACAAGTCTAAAGTATAGTTTAGAAATCTTACCATTTCCAATGCTCCCTTCCTTCCCGCAGATGTAGGCGCCCATCTGGGATCATTTCTATTCAACTCTGGGAGCTTCCTTAGTATGTTCCCAAAATATAGGTCCAGTGCCAACAAATTCTCTCAGCTTTTGCTGGTCTAAAAATGCCCATATTTGGCCATAATTTTTCTAGTTTTTAAAACTGTTCACTTTGAATTAATTTTAAACTTACAGAAAAACTGCAAAAATAACACCAAGAACCATTATTCCTCCCATCTAACTCCAACTTTCTACTCTTTGCCTAACTTTCCCTTCTCCTTAGTCCCTGTAACCACCATCCAATCTCTGCTTCTGTAAGTTCATCTTTTTCAGACTCCAGCTATAAGTGAGATCATGCAATATTTGTCTTTCTTGAAAGGCTTATTTTACTTAGAATAATGTCCTCCAGGTTAACCCATATTGTTGCGAATGACAGGATTTCCTTTCTTAATTTTTTTTTTTATTGTTTGGGATTCATTGAGGGTACAAAGAATTAGCTTACACTGATTACATTTGTTAGGTAAAGTCTGTCTTATGACCATATCCCGCCCTCAAGAAGAGTGACATACATTGTGACCCCCATCCCACTTCCTCCTCCCCCTCCTCAATCCCTAATTCCCCTACCCCCCATTCCCCTACTGCCCCCGACTGAAGGCAGTAGATTGTATTAGCTCATCTACTGCCTTCACATTAGAAATGAGTACATTGGATTCTTGTTTCTCCATTCTTGTGATGCTTTACTAAGAAGAATTTGATCCACTTCCATCCAAGTTAATACAGAAGATGCAAAGTCTCCATCTTTTTTAATGGCTGAATATTCCATGGTATACATAGACCACAGCTTGTTAATCCATTCCTGGACTGGTGGGCATTTAGGTTGTTTCCACATTTTGGTGACTGTAAATTGAGCTGCGATAAATAGTTTAGTGCAAATGTCTTTATGATGAAAGGATTTTTTTTTCTTCTTTACATTTCTTTTCAAACTAAATCAATAGAGCAATCTCTCCCCACTACTAGATGCCCAGTAATGGGATTGCAGGATCAAATGGGAAGTCTAATTTGAGTCTTTGTGGATTCTCTATACTTCCTTCCAAAAAGATTATTTCAGTTTGCAATCCCACCAGCAGTGTAAAAGTGTTCCTTTCTCTCCACGCCATGCCAGCATCAGCAGCTTTGAGACTTTGGGATGTGGGTCATTTTCACTTGGATTGGGTGATATTTCGGGGTAGTTTTAATTTGCATTTCTCTGATGATTAAGGAAAATGAGCATTTTTTCATGCTTTTTAGCCAGGATGTCCTTTTTTTTTTTTTTTTAAAGGTTGACTAATTCTCTATTTTATATATATATAAAATACACACATATATATCTATATATATTCCACATTTTCTTTATCCAGCTGTCAAGGGATACTTAGGTTGATTTCCTATCTTGGCTATTGTGAATAAGCTGTAATGAAGAGATGCAGGTATCACTCTTTGACATATTGTTTTCATTTCCTTTGGATAAATACTCTAAAGTGAGATTCCTGGATCATGTGATATTTATTTATTCATTCATTCCTTTCTTTCTTTTGAGACAGGCTGGAGTGCAATGGTCCAAATATAGCTCCTAACTCACTGTAGCCTCTATGTCCTGGCCTCAAGTGATCCTTCTGCCTCAGTCTCCCAAGTAGCTAGGACTACAGGTGTGTGCCATCACACCCCACTAAATTTTCTTATTTTTTGTGGAGACAGGTTCTCACTATGTTCCCAGGCTGGTCTCAAACTCTTGTCCTTGACGGATCCTTTTGCCCCAGCCTCCCAAAGTGCTGTGACTACAAATGTAAGTGCTGTGACTACAAATGTAAGCTTCCAATAATGATCTTTATAATTCTAGGATCTGATCCAGGATTACACATCATATTTAGTTATATTATCTTTTTAATTTCCTTCCATCTGGATGAGTTCCTATTTTTTTTCCATGACTGATATTTTTGAAGAACACATGTGAATTACATTGCAGAACATCATTCAGTCTGGATTTTCTGATATATCTCAATTTTTTAAGACAGGTTACTCTTTTTGTTTTGTTTTTGACAGGAATACTACAGAAGTGATGCTGTGTTCTTCTCATTGTATTTGGCAATGATTTCTTAGACATGACACCAAAGGCACAGATAACAATAATAAAAAAGAGAGAGAGAAATTACAAATTGGCTTATATCAAAATGTCAAACTTTCATCCTTCAAAAGACACAATTAGGAAAATGAAAGATAACTCATACTTGTTAGGAAAAAACTGCAAATCATTTATCAGACAAGGACTTAATATACAGACTATTTTAAATTCTACAACTCAACAAAACCAATTTGTTGTTTGAAAATGAGCAAAGGACTTGAATAGACATCACTTCTTCTTGCTTTTGGATTCTGTTTACATGGAATATATATTTCCATCCCTTTACCTTAAGTCTATGAGACTATGAGTTTAGTGGGTTTCTTAAAGACAGTAGATGTTTTGGTTGTTTTTTATTCCATTCTGTCCAACTGTGGTGCATCTAGAACATTTAGATTCAATGTTAATATTGATAAGTGAGATACTGTTTCACTCATCATGTGATTGTTGCCTTGTGTTATTGTAGCTTTGGATTTTTCTCTGTATTGTTGTATAAGAGCTGTGAGTTTTTACTTTCAAGTATTTTTACAGTTAGATACTGACAATTCATTTTAGTATTTAGAGTACTTCTGAGCATTTCTTATAAGACAGGTCTTAGCGGTGGTGACAAATTCCCTTAGTGTTTGTCTGGGAAAGATTTTATGCTTCCTTCATTTATGAAACTTAGTTTAGCAGGACACAAAATTCTTGGCTGACAGTAATTCTGTTTAAGAAGACTAAAGGTGCAACCCCAATCCCTTCTGGCATGCAAGGTTTCTGATGAGAAGACTGCTGTTAGTTTGATGGGCTTTCCTTTGTAAGTTACTTGATGTTTTTGTCTTACAGCTCATAGGATTCTTTGCTTTACTTGCACTTTGCAGACTGATGACTATGTGCATTGGTGATGTTCTGTTTGCAATGACTCTTCCAGCAATTTGATTACCTTCTTGTTTCTGTATGTCTAAATATATAGTAAAATCAGGGAAATTTTCCTCCATTATTCCCTCAGATGAGTTCCATACATTTTGCTTTTTCTTCTTCTCCCTCAAGGATACCTAAGGATACCTTCAGTCATTTTACATAATCTCATACTTCTCAGAAACTTTGTTCATTTCTCTTGATTCTATTTTTTTTATTTTTGACTGACTGTATTAATGTGAAAGCCTGTCTTCAAGCTCTGAAATTCTTTCTTCTGCTTGGTTCAGTCTACTGTTAAAACTTTCCACTGTATTTTGAAATTCCCTAAATGACTCTTTCATTTCTGCAAATTATTTTTTTAAATCTATCTCTTCAGTGAATTTTTCATGCACATCTGAGTTTTATTTGTTTCTTTGTGGTGGTTTTCAATTTTCTCATCAACCTCATTGAGCTTACTTGAGAACTATATTTTGAATTCCATATCTGAAAATCCAAAAATTTCCTTTTGTTCTGCCTCCAAGGGGTGTGTCACACACTATGACCCTTGCCCCCTCCCAAGGGGCAATTTTGTTTTGTTTTTGACAGGAATACTACAGAAGTGATGCTGTGTTCGTCTCATTGTATTTGGCAATGATTTCTTAGACATGACACCAAAGGCACAGACAACAATAATAAAAAAGAGAGAGAGAAATTACAAATTGCAATCAATTGTACTAGGTCATCAATTGTCTTCATATCAGAATTGAGCAGGGCATATTTATAAGAGGAATTTTATCTAACAAACGCAATCAGTGTAACCTGGTTCTCTGTACCCTCAATGAATCCCCAACAATAAAAATGTAAAAAAAAAATAGAAAGAAAAATAGGGAAAGAAACCCAAATTTCCCTCTTCCTTTTGGTCGGAATCCATTGCTAGAGAGCTTCGATCCTCTGGAGTTGTAGAGACAATCTTTTTTCCCCCCATATTTCCAGAGTTCTTACACTGGCTGCATCTCATCTGGAAACCCTTCCTTCAGTTCAAAACAGACAGCTGTGCTGTTCACCTTTTTGCCTCTGCTGGGAGCTCTGCTGCTCAGCGTAGACAGGAAGAGGTCCACTGCCTTTCAGCTTGTGCAGGTAGGTGCCCACTGTGATGTTGCTGGCAATTCGGGTAGGTTGGATCTCAGACCCTTGAGAACATGTTCAGGTACCAGCGGTGGTAGACTAGGTTCCATCAGCCCCAATTCCCAGGCCCCTGGATGGCATGCTTGAGTCCCGGGGGTGAACGGGGCCAGGCTGAGTCTGGGGTGGCCAACTTGCCTTAAGCCTCCCTGAGTTCATGTCCTGGTTGTGATAGTGAGAGTTGGGGCAATCTACTCCAGAAGACTCTAAGCAAGAAAAGATTGATGCCTGGGACAGAGGGGTGAGATTAGCAGAAGCAGGCAGCTATGGGGCCCACAAGCCACTCACACATTCCTCTATCTTGGCAGAGACACAAAAATGCCCAGACTCCTAGTTCCTACCCTGACCCAGCTGAAGCAGAAGTGGGGGAGGTGGCTCAACCCACTGTGTGCGGGGCTGACATGCTCCAGGGGGGCAGGTGCGGTTGTGCCAGGGATTTGCCTCCAGGGAGGGTAGATTCCTCCCAGAAGAGAGAGGCAGTGCAGAGAGAGGACTGTTGGCCTCATGCTCCCTCGGGGGATGTGGTAACTTGGGGTACAGGGGAACACTTGCTGTGGCTTTTTAGAGGGAAAGGAGTGAACTCCAAGCTCTGCAGAATCGTGGGTGTGACAGCTGCTCTGTCACAAGTGGGGCATCTGCTCCCAAGTGCTCTGATTTAATCATCCTGTGGGACCCTCTCTGGACAGCCCTGACTGCCTTGGCCACAGTGGGTGGGGGAGGGGAGGAGGAGAAGGCCCCAGATGGTGGGAATCTGGTGCCTTTGTCCCCTTTGTCTTAAGGAGTTCTGTGGCCTAAGGAGGCACTCTCCTCCCAGAGGGAAGCAGCCGCCCTGAGCGTCCAATCTCCTGGAGACCCATAGTTCCCCCAGAATCCATCAGTCCCCTAAAGCTGCTGTGGCCCAAATGGGTGCTGGGGCAGGTTGGCTGTGGATCAAGTGATGTAGAGACCCAGGGGCTGCGATTCCAGGTCAGGATAGCTGTAGAAATGCTGGCTGTCTATGACAGGAGAGGAATAAGCTGCGCCCTCTGTGCAGAGCCCTGGATGAGCAGGGTGCTGTTTCGGCGGTTCTTCCCCCACCCCCTGGAAGCCTGGAGCGGCTGTCCTACAGCACACCCACACCCAGAAGCTTGTGCTTGGGAGCAGAGGAGCCGTGTCTGCAGTGCTGTGTGGGTGGAGGGGGTGAAGTCCCCATCTCCACATCCCTTCCCAGACTGTGGTGCTCTGGGATGGGGACGTTCTCCTACCCTACGCCCTCACATCTCCCCTGGGACAGGTATGATCATGAGCCAGGTACCGCCAGCTGCAGGAGAGTGAACGTACCCTTCTTTGCCCTAAAAAAGCAGTTGCCTAGTCCCCTTGGGGCAGCCTGCCCTACAGTCAGAACTTCTGCTCCCCTGTGTGTCTCTGTTACTTTGTAGTTGTCACAGTCTAAGTGGGAATGTGGGACGCAGTGACCAGGAGACTTAAGGGGCTATAACTTCCTCAGCCGGACTGAGGTGCCCAGCATGTGCCTGGGCAATATGGCATCTGCCAGCTCAGCTTGAGTCTGTGGTGGGAGCCTGCTAATCTATGTGGGCCTAGATAAGTGCTTTGCTCCCAAGAAGCCCTCAGAATCCAGCAGTGCCTGCATTCTGAGGGTAGCACAGATCCTGAGCTGGCACACTGCCACAGGTGTGAGGGGAGGAAAATCTAGCACTCTCACCTCCCCTTTCTCCATCTCTGAATCCCTCAGGGATTGGCCTCTGCCAAAATCTAGCTTCTGCCTGTTGTACACCACCACTTCTTCCTATGATATCCCTGGTAAGGGTAACTTCTGGCACCTTTCCCTCAGTATTTCACCTGAGCTATGCTTTCTTTTACTTGAATCTGTTTCTTCTTTTTGAGATGGTCTCTAGTCAGGCATCTTGCCCTCTCCCCCTTCTTTCTAAAAATTAAAAAAAAAAGTATAGTCTATGACTCTGTGTGTGTGTGTATAAATGAGGAAGGGGATATATTTCTTTTTTTGTTTTTTGTAGAGACAGAGTCTCACTTTATTGCCCTTGGTAGAGTGCCGTGGTGTCACACAGCCCACAGCAACCTCCAACTCCTGGGCTTAGGCGATTCTCTTGCCTCAGCCTCCCAAGTAGCTGGGACTACAGGCACCCGCCACAACACCCAGCTATTTTTATGTTTTGCAGTTCGGCTGAGGTCGGGTTTGAAACCGCCACCTTCGGCATATGGGGCCAGTGCCCTACTCGATGAACCACAGGCGCTGCCCTAGGAAGGAGATATATTTCTAAATTAAATTTTTCTGTACTTCAAAAGAAACTTTCTTCCTTTCTTTTTTTGAGACAGGGTATCACTCTGTCACCCTGGGTAGAGTACCATGTCATCATAGCTCACAACAACCTCAAACTCTTAGGCTCAAAGCAACCCTCTTGCCTGAAACTTATGAGTAGCTGGTACTACAGGCACCCACCACAACGCCCAGTTAGTTTTTTTCTATTTTTAGTGGAGATGGAGTCTCATTCTTATTCAGGCTGATCTTGAACTCCTGACCTTAAACAATCCACCTGCCTTGGCCTCCCAGAGTGCTAGGCGTGAGCCACTGTGCATGGCCTCAAAAGAAACTTTCAATTAAATGCTAGAAAAAATAGAACCTATCTTCTTGGGGAAGATATTTTAAAATAATGAGGAAAAACAGCCTTTAGTAAGCCATACACAGATCTTCTCCCCATACTTTAAAAAATTGTTGTTTTGGAACCAACTTGTCATTCCTTTGTGTTTGCACATATTAGACAGAACACATATGTGAACACATATGTGAATGACATATTAAACAGAACAGAGGGACTATATTAACACAAACACTGCTATATTAACACAAATACCGCTAGTCAGAGCTCAAGGTAAATGTATTACAAATTACTTTTTCACTAGCTAATTTTAGGTCTCCAGATTCTTGGAAGTGTAGTGCAATCACATTCATCAGAAGGTCTCAAGGGGCACATAAAGCTTTCAAATACATGAAGGTTTGGACAATAAGAGAACCTGGCAAGTAGAGCTTTGAACTTGGCAGTATAGGTTGATTCATTTACAGTACAAATTCACAAAGCATCCTTTCCATCTTCTGTGATTTATGGACAGCCAACTAATATATCCACTAAACAAGAGTATTATATGTTCCAGCCTCAATGAATTTTAAGTTTCAAGAGTGGTCAGTCCTTCTTTCCTCTTCATCACTTACTAGATTAGAGAAGTCCAAGAATGGAAGATTTGACTATAACGTCATAAAGTACTGTGTTTATAAAACTACTGAACTATTTTTCAAAGGTTTAAACCTACTAAAAGCCTGGGCTGTACATATGACTCAAAAAATAACTGAACTGGGCAGCGCTTGTGGCTCAGCGAGTAGGACACCGGCCCTATATACCGCTCCACATAACACACTGTATTAAGCAGGCAGTGACTTTGTTATGGGCTCAGGATAACTTTTCATGTCTGCTGTACGCCAAGAGCTTAGCCCGAAACACCTTTTTCTAGAATATGAAACATAATATCTCCGTGCTCATTGCATTATTTAAAAAGGGGCAATGTGGTTCATAACTTTACATTTATTGCATACTTTTAAGCCACTTGACCCATATAAATAAGGCAGATTCAAACCCAGCCTTGGCCGAACTGCAAAACAAAACAAATAGCTGGGCATTGTGGCGGGTGCCTGTAGTCCCAGCTACTTGGGAGGCTGAGCAAGAGAATCGCCTAAGCCCAGGAGTTGAAGGTTGCTGTGAGTTGTGTGACACCACGGCACTCCACCTAGGGCGATAAAGTGAGACTCTGTCTCTACAAAAAAAAGTAAAAAAGAAAAAAATAACTGAACTGCATATACTGACATCATCACAAGATGGCCTGTAGCTATAGAAAACTGAGAATCAACCCAATACATATCGTGCATTCTGGGTCTGCTACAAGTTTGATAGGCAAATAACATAAATAATTTTAGATTTATTCAATTCCAATTAAAATATGATGGATGGACCACAGAACTAAACAAAATTTATTGAATTTGTTTATAACTTCTTCAAATTGCAAATCTGAGCTTGGCCGCTTACATAGAGTTCCCAGGTAGACTAAAGACCTATGGAACTGGAATTTGTTCCTTAAATTAGTATTGCTTAATATAGTCATAAGGGATTTGAAAATCCCATGGAATTACCCATTTTTTTAAAACTGGAATGCTGTTGGCTTAAAGATTACTTGGGACTTTTAAGAATCCTAAAACAGCCTGTTTTTACTTTATTGTTTTGCTACAAAAAATCTAATTAGGAAAAAGTAGATCTCATATTTCTGTTGCATTGAAAGGTTTGAGCTTCATGATTAATAGTATTGGCAACAGATAACAGTATAAACAGTCTTCCTTAAATGCATTTTGATTAAATGCATTTAAAATTCCATTTAAGACATATTTTGCCATGTTCAATATGGTGCTAGATATGAGTAGAAAAAGAGCAGATATTTTTCCAAGCAGGAGGTATGAGATTGCTAAAACCCTGAGCCTCCACCACAGTATTAATTAGTATGTTTCACCAACCAAGGCTGTAAGATTTGTAAATGAAATTCTAGAAGGGGCATCAAGCTAGAACAGGATATGGAAGCCAAATGGAAAACATGAACCAATAAAAGAAAAAAACTAAACTAGCTAGAAGTCTAAAGTTAGTCTTTGAAGTCAGTTCAATTCCTGCATGCTTTAATTCTGATGTAATGTTAAAACGGTGGGTACAAACAAGAACTCAGAGACAGCTTTTGTAATTTTTGGATGAAACAACTGCACATGAATCAGTTTGTTGAAGGCTATAATGATTACACAGTGGTCTTTGGTGAATTATGTCTGAATTAAAACAGTCATTTTCTCCTTAGGCTTAAATATAAGAATGAAGACGTATCAACAAGAATAGCCATTCTCCAAACACATACACCCACCCGATACACACACTTACAAAAAGGTTTTATACAGTATATTACATTTTGTTGATATATCAAATTATTTGTCTTAACAGCAGTAATGCTAAAGCTCTTGCACGCTAGCACATTCTTCCCGTATGACAATGTGTTTGTTCCTTGTTTGTCCTGTCATTTATCTCATTTCACATTCTAGTTAATGAGATGATTGCTTTTCTGTGTGCAAGAATATTTTTCTGAGAAGAGATAATTCTCTTAATTTGAAAAAATTATATTTCTGGCAGGATGGGTAGTATAAACACATATGGTTTAAAAAGACCATGCTCATAATAGTCTTAATGGACAAAAGAACCTCTCAATTAAAATCAAAATCCATAAAAAAAAAAATCAACATCCATTAACTGCACTCTCCTTTTCTGCCAGCAAGCCTTAAAAACGAACAGTACACAAAATGGAAAATGCACACTCATTTTTTTTTTAAATTTATTGTTGGGGATTCATTGAGGGTACAAGAAACCAGGTTACCCTGATTGCATTTGTTAGGTAACGTCCCTCCTATGTTCATTTTTTTGTAACCATTTATTAAGGTCCTCAGATGAAATAAGTGTCATCATTATGTTATAAAGTATTTCTCTTATGGGTCAAATTAACTATTCTTTTTTTATTTTTTATTTTTATAATTTTATTGAATCATAATTGTGTACATTGGTGCAATCATAGGGCATGATGTGCTTCATATACATTCAGAAATATTTTGATCGTACTGTTACAGATAGCCTTCATGGCATTTTCTTGATCACTATATAAAGACATT
>CAUYON010069544.1:0-31457 GCA_963573935.1 Arctocebus calabarensis | reverse complement strand
ATCCTTAATCATCAGGGAAATGCAAATCAAAACTACTCTGAGATATCACCTAACTCCAGTAAGACTAGCCCACATGGCAAAATCCCAAAACCAGACATGTTGGCGGGGATGTGGAGAAAAGGGAACACTTCTACACTGCTGGTGGGAATGCATACTAATACATTCCTTTTGGAAGGATGTTTGGAGAGTACTTTGAGATCTAAAAATAGACCTTCCATTCGACCCTACAATTCCCTTACTAGGTATATACCCAAAAGACCAAAAATCACACTACAACAAAGACATCTGTACCAAAATGTGTATTGCAGCTCAATTCATAATTGCCAAGTCATGGAAGAAGCCCAAGTGCCCATCGACCCATGAATGGATTAATAAACTTTGGTACATGTACACCATGGAATATTATGCAGCCTTAAAGAAAAATGGAGACTTTACCCCTTTCATGTTTACATGGATGGAGCTGGAATATATTCTTCTTATCAAAGTATCTCAAGAATGGAACAAAAAGTATCCAATGTACTCAGCCCTACTATGAAGCTAAGTTAAAGGTTTCATATGAAGGCTATAACCCATCCATAGCATAAGAATATGGGAAGGGAGGGGAGGGGGGATGTTGGTGGGGAGGGAGGGTAATTGGTGGGGCCACACCTATGGTGCATCTTAGAGGGGTATAGGCGAAACTGACTAAATGCAGAATACAAATGTCTTTATAAAAAACTAAGAAAATGCCATGAAGGGTATGTTAAATAGTTTGATGAAAACATTTCAGATTGTATATGAAGCCAGCACATTGTACCCCTTGATTGCACTAATGTACGCAACTATGATTTAATAAAAAAAAAAGACTAGATATATAATTATATCAAATACTGTTTACATAACTATTGTGATGATAATAAGGTTCCTCCTTTTATCTACTAATACGATAGATTATAATGATTTGCTTTCTAATGTATCTTTTTTTCTTAGGCTAAAAACAACTTGGCCATCACATATGCTCCTTTTTATGTATTGCTGGGTTGGTTTGTGAAGATTCATTTGGAAATGTTTGCATTCAGGTTTATAAAGGAAGTTGACCTATAATTTTTCTTTCTTGTAGTATCCTTAATAGTTATTGGTAAAGGATTACATTAGCTACATAGAAAATGAGGAAGTAGTTCTGTGAAATTTATTGTTTTTCCTTGAATACTTGGTAAAGCTATCCTAAGAAATCATTTAGACCTAGTTTTCTTTGTAAGCAGATATTTTAACATGAAGAAAACCTTTTTTCAAATGGGAGAAATTCAGACATGGAAAAGGAATACAGAGGAAAGTAAACGTGTAAAGATATGAGAAGAGACGTTTCAGCAACATGGCAGACTAAGTTGACATAAGGACCTTTTTCCCTACAAAACAGAAACACCGAATAAAATATAAAATTTCCTTTTTAATAAATAGCCAAGATCAGATAGTAATAATAAAGGGGAATCTCCCCAATGTGTAAAATAAAAAGGGAACTCAAAACAGAAGTAAACTTCAGTTGTCACCATAGCAGCACAAAAATCCTGATATAGGATTTAGCTATTAAGTTTGAATGTCCATGTGGGTACAAGTTTTATGGCATCAGCTTTTCGGAATCAGAAAGCTGCAATAGAGTATCCTTTTAAAAGCTGGACCCTACCAGTAAAACAGGAATCAGGAAAAATTCCTCCCACTAACCAAAAAAAAAATTGGCAAGAAACTTGCCATCTGTCCAGTTTTCTAATGGGGAAAAAAATATCTGGACAGAAATTGAAATCCCATGTCAGAAACATATAAAGGATAATACAGGTTATACTAGATGTATGGTATAGAAATCCAAAGGCCAAAAATGAGCCCATAAGCAAATTTTAGATTCCTAATAAAAGAAAATGCAAAACTCTTCTGTAGAGTTTTGCAAAATCTCAGGTGCACTGGATTCCTTAATGTTGTTTTCACAGTCAACAATAAGCAACCACACAAGGAAACAAGCCATAATGAAGAAGAGTCAGCAGACCACGTAGATGGGAGAATTCACAGTGCTCTAAGAAATAGAAATAATAGAACCATATGGAAGAGACTATAATATTGAAAAGTAGATGATAAAATAGGAAGATTTGAGAAAGAACCAAATGAAACTTCTGAAAACAAAAAACTATGGGCATTGAAACTGGGGACTCAATAGATGACTTAAAAAGTAGATTGCATAGAACTAAAGAGAAATATATAAAAGATTTGAGGAAATCACCCAGAATTCAGCAGAGAGAAAAAAAGTGGAAAACATAAAAATAAAGGAAAAGAAGCTTAAAAATAGAATGAGAAGATCTAACACACACCTGACAGGATTTTATAAAAAGAAATTACAGAAAACAGGGAGAGGAAATATTCAAAAAATAAGAAATGTCCAGAATTTAATAAAAACCTAAGTCCTGGCTCGGTGCCTGTGGCTCAACGGGCTAAGGCACCAGCCATGTACACCTAAGCTGGCGGGTTCAAATCCAACCCAGGCCCACCAAACAACAATGACGGCTACAACCAAAAAAAAAAAAAAAATGGCTGGGCGTTGTGGCGGGTGCCTGTAGTCCCAGCTACTTGGGAGGCAGAGGCAAGAGACTCGCTTGAGCCCAGGAATTGGAGGTTGCTGTGAGCTGTGATGCCATCGCACTCTATCCAGCATAACAGCTTGAGGCTCTGTCTCAAAAAAAAAAAAAAAAACCTAAGTCCTCAGTTAAGTAGGCAAATCAGATTCCAGGCAGGGAAAACAAAATCAAATCCATTTTTAGACACTAAATAAGGAGCTGAAGAAACAAGAAAACAAAGAGATGAACTTCAAACAATCACAAAGAAAGCACAAATAGGGAAAAAAAAATAGAAAGAAAAGACTTCCCATCAATGACAAAAGTCAAAAAACAACAAAATAATATCTTCAATGGGCAAAGTTTAGGTACAGAATTCTACACCTAACTAAACCACAAATCAAGAACTAGGGTACTATACATAGATTCTTAAATAAAAACTGAAAAGATTTTCTACTTACATGTTATGCCCACAAGTCTCTCAAAGACCATAGCCAGACAAGTTAATTTAAAGAGGAGTCCTTTTATGGAAGAGCCAGTCAGCGACTGCCTCATTATCCCAACATGGGGTTTCTGAAGCAGTCCAAAGTGCTTAAGGAGTCAGATTTTTAAGACTTGGTCTGGGCTCGGCACTTGTGGCTCAGAGGGCTAAGGCACCAGTCACGTACACCTAAGCTGGCAGGTTCGAATCCAGCCTGGCCCACCAAACAACAATGATGGCTGCAACCAAAAAATGGCCAGGCTTTGTGGCGGGTGCCTGTAGTCCCAGCTACTTGGGAGGCGGAGGCAGGAAACTCACTTGAACCCAGGAATTGCAGGTTGCTGTGAGCTGTGATGCCACAGACTATCTAAGGTGACAGCTTGAGGCTCGGTCTCAAAAAAAAAAAGACTTGGTCTGCATCCTGGTTGGCACACAGGCTGCCCAGGTGCATCTGGGTAGATTAGCAAACATTATACAGAAGCAGAATTTTGCAGTTAGTTTGTCATACATCTTTGTTTCAGTACTTTTCCACCTGGTATTTCTTAATGGTCAATCCAGGGACAGTTGATACTTCCTGGTCTGTTTCTCAGGGAGTTAATCAAGCAAGAAGTCAGTGAGTACTTTCTCATCTATCTTGGGAGTGAACCAGACTTACTCCATTTTGTTGAGGGCTTGCGGCCCAGAAATTTGCCAGGATTTAACTGGTATTTTTCCACCTTAGTCTAGGCCTAAGAATATACTATTCATAAATAATCTAGAGAATGAGTAAAGAAATAAACAAACAAGTCAAATCTAAATGAACTTTAACTATATAAACAAAACGACTAATCGATTTGACTCATTGATTGATATCTTTACTCACTGTTGCTTCTAGCTTCCCACACCTTCATTTTGGATTCTTATTTTTTCTTCCCATTCTTTAATAAGTTCTTTACATTGTCTAGTCATTTATTTATGAAAAGCATATAAGTACAAAATCTTTTCAGTCTTTATTTGAGGATCTATGTATAGTACCTTAATTCTTGCCTTGTACTTGATTATTTTGTTATTTTCTGACTTTTGTTGTTGATCTTTTGGAGGCTCATAGAACTTGATACAAAATGATTAAAAATGATTTTCAAGTCCATGCAGAACATTTGCAAAACCTCATTCCTTCAATGAATAAGTATTTACTGAGTGCCTCTGTATGCCAGGAAACCTTCCATATGAGGTTCTGGGGAACACAGCCATGAAAATTAAGTCTCTGCCTTCATGGAGTTTATATGTAGTCAAAGAGATAGAACTTAAACAAGAGGACTCACATCATCTCTAATATCAAGCAGTGCTCAGTTCTATAAAGAAAAATAAAGCGGTTCACAGGACAGACTCCTGCAGAGAACTATGTCAGACTGCATAGTCAGGGAATGCTTTTCTAAGGAGATAATTTTGGGCCAAGAGTCATCAGCAATGATGATATAAACCAGGCAAGGGTCTGGGGAAAGAGGAAAGACCAGGGCAAAGGCACTTGAGAGCAAGTGTGCCTGCTATGTCAGAAAAAGGGAAGAGGCCAATATGCTAAAAGTGACCTGAACACAGACATCAGAAATGGAAGTTGGGAATAATGAGATTTTCCTTTTATTTGAAAAGGATCCTTCGGGAAGCTCAGGGGAAAATAGCAAGGAGAACAGAGTGGCTTGGGCTAGAGGAGTTGGGGTAGAGGTTGATGAGAACTGGTCAAATTAGAAATGATTTTGCAGGCCAAGCATGGTTGCTCACACCTGTAACCTCAGCACTTTGGGAAGCCAAGGAGAGAGGATTGCTTGAGATGAGGAGCTTGAATACCAGCCTGAGCAACTTCGTGGCTGTGGCTGAGGCAGGAGGACCACCTGAGGTCAGGAGTTCAAGCGTACAGTGAGCTAGGATGACACCACTGTACTCCTGCCTGGGCAACAAAGCAAAACCTTGTCTCTAAAACATAAACTAAATAAAAATGATCTTGAAGGCTGAGCCAAAAGAGTTTGCGGAAAGACTGGATATGAGATTTGAAAGAAAGAGAAGTACAGGATGTCTCCAAGGGTTTTGTCCCAAATAATGGCACCTGTACCAAGATGGAGATTACTGGAGAAGACACAGGAGGGGTAGGGATGTTGATAAATGTAAGATACTTAAACAGAGAAACCCTATCTCTACCAAAAATAGAAAAAAATTAGCCAGTCATTGTAGCAGGTGCTAGTAGTTCCAGTTACTTGGGAGGCTGAAGCAGAAGGATCAGCTGAACCCAGGGGTTTGAGGTTGCTATGAATAGGCTGATGCCATGGCACGCTAGCCTGGGCAAGAGAGTGAGACTCTGTCTCCAATTAAAAAAGAAAAAGGTAAGAGACCTATTAGACGCTCTATGGAGATTTAAACAGCCTGTCCCTCTTCTGCGTTGGTATTGCCTGCTGGCCTCTCTAAGTATAGTATTTGCTGATTAAACTTCCCAAAACTGTCATGAAGAAGAAAACACTCAATCTGCTCTCACCATCACAGAACCAATTCTACCCTCACTAACTACCCACATAATGGATTTTTCTAACCCAAACTAAATTCACATTTAGTGAATGCTCACCGTTCTTCCACAAACTCTACGTATATAGTCTCATTTAAACACAAATATCTTCCCTTGTGGGAGGACTTTTAAATGGTGGATAAAGATGGCTGTGCACATGTTTTCTCAACCCTGTATCTAATGCATCATACTAGTAGGTTGAAATTGGCCATGGGGGTGTACTTGTACCATGCAAACTGGCAAATGTCAGAGACGAGGGCCTCTTCCCAGGCCCCTCCACAGCCAGAGGTTTAACATTTATCAGCACACAACTGATGCCACCCTTACCATACACAGAAGGAAATTGTCCAGTCACTGGTCCCAGCCCGGACCCAGGGATCTTGACTCTATGTCAAGTGTTATTTCCCTTATAGAACCCTCTTGGGAACTTACTCTGTCAGGTTTCGCACCAAGTGTTTTGTGAGCATTTTCTCTTCTAATCCTCACAATAACGCTACAAAGGAAGTATGATTGTTAGTCTCACATTGGTGATAAGAAAACTAAGGCTTTAAGAAGTGAGTAACTGGGCGGCGCCTGTGACTCAGTGAATAGGGCACTGGCCCCATATACCGAGGGTGGCAGGTTCAATGCCCCAGCCAAACTTCAATAAAAAATAGCTGGGCATCATGGTGGGCACCTGTGGTCCCAGCTACTCACGAGGCTGAGGCAAGAGAATCGCCTAAGCCCAGGAGTTGGAGGTTGCTGTGAGCTGTGATGCCACGGAACTCTACCAAGGGTGATAAAGTGAGACTCTATCTCTAAAAAAAAAAGAAGAAGAAGAAAAAAAAGAAGTGAGTAACTTACTAATAATCAAATGTTGGTCTATTTAATGTCAGAAGCCATTTGCTCAAAAACCTATGCTATTGTGTCTAACTACCAAATTTTGCTTTGTCAAGATTAGACCAAATCCACAGTTAATTGTCATTATGATACAGAAGAATAAAAAGGATTAAAGCTTTTATCGAAGGGGCAAAGGAGGTTCATAGAATATACAATAAATATTGAAAAGGATCTCCATATTAAAAAGAATGACATTTTTCTAATACTCCAGGAATGTTTCTTGGGAGAGATGAAATTTCGGAAAATCTTTTAATTATGATGGGACCGTGTCCTGTACACAGGGGACATTCCAACAAAGGGTGTGGCTGGGGAGAAAACTTCAAGGCCACAGTGTAATGATCTGATCAAAAGGTGGTGAGCATGTTCACCTAAAAGAGCAGAGAAGACCCTCTGGGGAATATGAAAACAATGGAAATGAGGTTTTCCGTGTGCTCTAACAAAGGGCTTTGAAGTGAAAAGAACGAACTAAACAAAAAGCAAAACAGATTTCACTTTGAACATCAAAAATTGATATTCCAGGTAGTACGATAACCTTTCTTTATTACTTAATGAAGAAATATATTTTCTTGACTTTCT
The DNA here is from genome assembly GCA_963573935.1 of Arctocebus calabarensis. Lineage (NCBI taxonomy): Eukaryota > Metazoa > Chordata > Mammalia > Primates > Lorisidae > Arctocebus > Arctocebus calabarensis. The sequence goes on along the minus strand of CAUYON010069544.1, from coordinate 24,421 downwards.
TCTTGGTAAAAAAAAAAAATTATATATATATTAGAGAACGAGTACCACCTCACATATTTATCTCCTCCACATCACCCAGGAATCTCATTTCACCAGACTCTCAGCCTGTCAGATTTGGGCAAGAGCAGTTACCGGTTGCCCTAGAGCATTTTCAGTGGGAATCAAAGTCCTGTGCAGCCTGGGACCTTCAAGCAATTCCTTCCATCTGCTGTAAAACAGTGCTTAAAGGGGCGTTCTCTGAGATGTGTGCTAAGGAAAAATTGTTCCAATTAGTGTGTTTGAAGACGTTTCCAAGAAAAGAAACCCAGGGGTATACAGAGTCAAAATATTTTACAACCTATGCATAATTCCCAAATTTCCCATATAATCTTTCCCATTTCAAAATTAAATACCTCAACATTACCAAGGAAGGATCCAATAAAGCTTTATTAAATGCCATTCTTGAAAGTAAAAATGAAAGATTTCTTAAATGCAAATTATTTCAAGGACTAAAGTAGTACTCTAAACACATTAACGCCTCTCTCCATAACTGCCCACGAAAACTTTGTTCCTACCCCAAAACAGGATCTTAGTTTAGAGCCTATGATACTCACTGATGCAAACATTTTGATCAGAAATTTTAGACAAACTGAGTCTCCCTAGTAAAAGAGTTAAAGAGCTGTGGTTTTTTTTCATGTTAATTGCAGAGTGACCTGCTATGGGTTGATTTGTGTCCTCCAGAAATCCCTACATTGAAGTTCTATTCCACAGCATCTCAGAATGTGACCTTATTTGGAAATAGGGTCGTTGCAGATGTAATTAAGATGCCATCATATTGGGGTGTGGTGGGCTACCAATTCAACATGACAGGTGTCCTCATAGAAAAAGAAAAATTTGACACAGCAGAGAGTGACAGGTGAAAATGAAGGCAGAGATCCGGGTGATGTGTCTAACAAGCCGGGGAACACCAAAGATTGCCAGCAAACCACCAAAACCTAGGGCAGGGGCATGGAGCGCATGTGTCCTCCAGCCTTCAGAAGGAAACAACTCTGCCATCATCTTGATTTCAGACTTGCAACCTCCCAAACTGTGACACGATAAATTTCTGTTAAGCTGCCCAGTTAGTGGTACTTAGTTAAGGCATCCCTAGGAAACATCCAGTGGTCCCTTTGTCCTGCCTTCTTGGGCATATCTCCCCAATCTCATGTTTATTAAAATAAAAGAAGATTTTAAAAAATGACTTATGGAAACCAATTCTTTTTCAGAAAATTTTTTTATATTTTGTAAGAGTACACACAATATCAGCCTCAGTTGCCTGCTATATAAAATGAAGACCAACCATTGCCATTAAATGAGATAAACCATGGAATATATCAAGTTCAGTGCCTACTCGATAGTAAAGATTCCAAAAAATAAAGTGGTAGCTGTTATCATTAGAAATAAAAACAATGCTACTAAGTGTATGTCAACAAGACATATGAAGTGAGGTGTTTCCTCCCGACCCTCTGCCAACCATACTACCTCAGACTGAGTTGCCAATAGTGACTTCATCAGATTCCAACTCTTCCAGAGGCTGAACCTATCGGTATCTTAAATTTATCCTCAAGCATCAGTCAGAGCTTTGCAACAGATATATCTCATCCAACTGTACATCACCAGCATCTGTGGCCACTCCCCTGATACAAACCATTCCCCTTCTCTCTTACTCTCATTCTTTTCTTTCCTCTCTCCCGACCCATTCTCTCACCACTATACCCTTGCAAATTTGGGGTCCTCCCAAATCATCTTCCCACAGAAACCCTCCACCAACCTCCTACTTTAGCAGGAATAGGACTCTTCCTGCATAGCACCACCTCCCCAGCAGCCCTCCCCAGTGGGGTCTGCTCACTGAACAACACCCCAGATACATCAGGGTCAGTGGTTGATCAGCATTTTATCCCCTCTTAGTTCTCTGCTCAGAGGAAACAGCTTCCATTCTGAGGTACATTCCACCCATGACACCCTCTCACCTTCATTATTGTCAACTGTCTCCTGGAGAGGTCTCAAAAATTCTTATTAAATAAAAATTGAATGCTTGTCTCACTGTCTTCCTCACCATTCTAGGCTCTGCTATTATCTGGATTACTCTGACATCTGTGTTCAACTCTAAAGCCTTCAAGTTCCTTGATCTCAAGCCTGGGATCTTCCTCTTGATTTAACTTCTTTTTCTACCCAAGCTAAATTCTATAATTAATCACTTTGACTCTTCCTAGCAATAATCTCAACATCATTGACAGATTGTCCTTCATACACAAAATCCCAACTCTTGTCAATCCAATACATCCAGCTTGGACCCTTGACCTGTCACTTCACAGTCTCTCTCATCATTAACCTTCTCAACCACATCCTATTTCTTTAGTCACCCCTACTTAATAAAATCCTAGTCCTGAATCAAACCAGTGGTGGACCTCAGCAGGTTGATGTCGGCTTCTGGAGAAAATCAGACAGCAGGGCAGTGTGCAAGAATCATAGATTCATATTCTGAACTACAATTAGTTCTAAGAACCTACTGTCTCCATAGTTAGCTCCTCCTCCCAAATTCCAGTCTTCTAAAATCCTTACCCTTCTGCCACCTCCCTCCTCTCATCAAATGACTTGCCTTTCTGTTTCTTTGAGATAGAGAGTTCATAAAATCGGAAGCTACCCCAAACTCCCCACCTATCACATTGTCCACAACCAGGCCTGCCCGTGCCTCTTTCTCTCTTTTTACACTCAACCAAAGGCTTCTCTTGCCCACAGCCAATCTTCTTTGCATCCCACCTCTTGCTGCTTCCTCAAAATCCTCGTTCCCTAAACTATCTAGTCTCTCTGGCCTTTTCAATCTCTTCTACTCTCCTCTTTTCTAACAGAACTTAAACATTCTGTCCGCATTCCCATTTAAAAATAAAACTTTCTTCTTTAATACTAAGTTTTAGTAACTAATGTGTACTGAGAATTTACTATGTAGGAGAGACTTTGCTAAATTTTGGACATTTATTATTTTAATCAATCTTCATATCAGCCTTATAAGGTAGATAATATTGCCCCCAGTTTGCTGAAACTCAAGTAAAAAGAAGTTAGGATAATTCAAGTAATTGATGAAATCAGGCTTGTAACCCATACATTGGAATCCAGAGCCTATGCTTTAACCATCATGTTGTGTTTCATGAAATTTACTTTACTTACTAGCCCCATTTTCTTACCCATCATTTCAGCCTTCTGGTTCCACAACTCTAATGAAACTGTTCTTTTTGGTTCCATTTTGTTTAACTTGTATTTTCAGTAACCTTATGAAAGGACACAATTGACTTCCAAGACTGCTCCTTCCATTTCTCTCCCTATTTTCCTGAATCCTTTATGAACTTCCCTCCTCCTGTCTGTCTTTTAAATGCTTATGTTCTCCATAATTCTATCCTCTTTCCTTTCTTTTCTCAGCCTACACACTCTCCTTGGATGATCTCATTTATTCCAATGGTTTCAGCTGTCATCTATGTAAGTTTCAAGGGAACAGAACAGCTACTTGGCACTGTTCATACAAACAGTGATAATTGGAAATGCTGAAGAGTGATACCTAGAGACAGACAGGCTACCCAAACAGATCCCCCCAGGGAGACGTTTACTTTGATAAGTTCACCATCATTGACCAAAGACTGGCTCTCAGACTTGCAAATTCAGAAACTTGAACTTGACACTGCCAGAATATTTTAAATAATAGAGACTGATGTATACAACCTCACTCCTTTGCATGCCAAAGTATGAGTTACCACTTAAGGAATACAACTGTCTGGCAAAACTGATGTATGTGGCAGTCTGACCAGATCCTTCTCTCCCCACAAACATGACAGTAAATTGTTAAGCAACTGGTGAGCATGGAACCAGAACAAGGAGAGTTAATAATATGAGCCAAATATGTAATGACATCATTACATATTTAGAAGGATAAACAGTCTATCGCCACAGTTAGAAGTAATCTTGATGGGTGGACTGATTATTCAAGTATAGAATGAACTAACATCCTGAACCCTTGTTAGAATTGGTTGTATACTGATCAAGTCTGTTTCTATTACTCTCTTTTTCATTGCTGATCACATACCCTTAGGTAGGTATTTTATTTTGTACAAGTTAATGTATAAGCAGCTTACTATAAAGACTTACTGGCCCAAGGATAACCTTGCCTCTTAAAGCTAACTTTGAATATTTTTTTCTTCCATTTTATACTGATTTCATATTTTAACCTCCAAAAAAGCAATCATATTTCGTTTTTTTCATGTTCTTAGGACTGTGTCCAGTGCATTGGAATTTCTTAGTAGCTCAGAATCCTGTCCGTTTATCCCTATGCCCAAGTCACTTCAATATTTCCTCCCTGAATTTTTGTGATGGCCTCATATTTCCTCTCCCAGCTCTCAGGACTCCCCTGCTTCAATCCGTCCAAGAGATAGAGATCTAAAATGAAAGCCCAACCATGTCACTCCTCACTTATAATCCCTCCAAGCTCCCGACATCTTTCAGGATGAAATCCAAACTCCCTAATGTTTTGATTAAACTTCTTTTACTCATGAACTTTCTTCAGGTTTCAGTCCAGGCTACAGCTCCTCCAGCAAACCTTTGCTGACCATCACCCTTCTTGTTCAGAATCAGGTGCACTGCTCTGGGCTTGCACAGCACCCCATGCTTCTTTCTCCCATAAAATATATCATGAGCCAGGTAAATGATGTGCACCCATAGTCTCAGCTACTTGGAAGACTGACACAGAAGTATCACTTGAATCCAGGAGTTCAAGCCCAGCCTGGATAACATAGCAAGATTCCATCTCTTTTAAAAAAAAAAAAAAGTGTTATATTTCTTTTCTCTTGCCCTCCTTCTCATAGACTGTTAGCTTCTTTTAAGTTATGCTTCATTGTCTTTGAATCAAAAGTACCTAGCATAGTCCCTGACAAATGGTAAGAAGTGTATAACTGACTGAAGAGTGAATGACTTAATGAATACAAAGGCTTCTCTTTGGGTTTTTTAATTCTCTTGCTGGTTTCCCAGTTATGACGCAGTGGCCTGTGGCTCCAGGGGACAGCCATAGCAAAGAATACATGCTTCTCAAAAATTGCATATATTAAAATGGTGCTATAATTGAACTGGTTTAAATCATCCTTTGCCTGTAGGTTGATTTGTAGCCAAGTCATTAAATAAATTCTTTTTTTATTAGCTTTTTTAGTCTTGTTGTATAAATCTTATACTATTTTCCTTGATAACTGGCTTCTCTCCAGTACCTTTTTAATCTTTATAGAGTTACCCAATCAGTAAGTTAGAGCAACACCATTCAGTCTATTATAATACTTTTAAAGCACTTTCACATACTATTTTATTTAACCATGATAATATTATGGTAGGGAAAGTTGACATCATTATACCTTACACTTAACAAAAGTTTTTTTTTTTTTTTAATTTTCCTGTTCTCCAGAGTGATGGAGAATCTTCAAATTATCAGAAAAGACAAAACCAAGGTAGAGAATTCCCACAGACATGTGAGAACATTTATACATGGATCCTTTGTTTATATAATGCTCCTTGGAAATAAGTTTAATTGTTGTGACAATCCTTCAGCCAGTCCAATTAAAATTGGATGGTGGGCAGAATGTCTTATCACATCCAACTGAAACATTTCAGACCATGCATAAATCCCCAACAAAATCACCTGATACACAAACATTCAATGACCACCCAAGAATTAGGCATCATCTGGGACACAGTGATCCTTCCATTTCATAGCTAAGTTTGGACAGGGGTTATATTATCAACAAAAGGCCTAATTAGCAAATTATTATGTTGTAAGTTTTATTCTTCTGCTTCTACTCTAAAAAGCAAAACCATAAATATAAAAGGTAAGATTAAAATACCCAGAGAAATGATTGCTTCTCATCTCCAGCATTCATTCATAAAACATTTCTTGAGTGTCTATTGTGTGTCAGATGAATGACTCGGTCCTTACCCAAGAAGTTTAATTTCTAGCCAGGGATAAAGGTGAGGAAGCAGAATTATAAAGACCATTGAGAATGATCATTGTCTCTTTAATCAGAGACAAATCAAAAGCAAAGCCAAATTCTAATTTATCCACAATTATGTGCAAGTTTGTTCCTCCACTTAACAAGACAAAGAAAAGAAAACGCCCTTCATTCTGCGAACATCACAGAGGATTCTGTTAAATTGGAAATACCCTGTGTATTCAAAATTTTTGATTTAGCAAAATTTGGTTATGGGAGAAAGTTTTTAATACTCATAGCAAAATATATCCTCAGGAAACATCCAATGACACAGAACTGACTTTCTCACACTGAAGTATTTAATCATCCTGAGAAACAAAAGGTATCATTGTCCAACCAAAGTCTCTCACAATTAAATTTTAGTACATTCCCTTCAGCTGAATTTCTCCTGACATAACAGACTGGTCCTTTAGCTTATAAAAATCCTTCCCTCTATAGGATGTGCTAGAGGCAAAAGGGAACCAATAGCTTCTCGGCTCTTCCATTACATATTAAAACCAAAAACATTCCAGTTTGAAGTTCAGTTCATATAAATGCATAATTTTCAAGGTCTAAATGTGCAATATTTCCTTGTAAAATTTTTTCTATTCATAACAGTTTCAAGGGTTTTCTTAACTCTGTTTAGGTCTAGCTAAACCATACAAAGTCATTGAGGGCTTATGAATTTGACCGAAGTGAAACTTTTATATACAAAGATGTATAATGCTGATATTTCTCCAAATGAATCAAGTCCTTGCTACTTTCAGTCTCTTTGTAATCATTTACTTTTCTCTATAATATGATAATTAAAATCATGGACTTTAATAAGAACCTGCAACTGTACTAATTTTATAGATGGAAAAACAGAGGCCTGGCAATTTGCTTAAATGACAAGAATAAGGAGAACACAAGTCTTCTGTTCCAAATTAACTGTTCTTTCTACTATAGTACATTTGTAATTTATAAAATACTGGTTGAATCACTTACCAAAACTCATGAACAAAGCAACCATTGCAGCAGTTGGACACAGCAATATCATTACAAAAATGTCCAGTTCCTCTTCTCCCATTCTCTTTCAGTTCTCTTCAAACAGGCTCCTATCTCTTCTCTGAAACTACTCTTGTTGAGTCATCAATTAATTTCTAAATTAATTAGACAATTCTCAATGTTCCTTCTAATTAGTTCTCCTTCCTTGACTTTTAGGATAATATAATCTTCTTTTCCCTGCCTGACTCCAATTTCTTAGGCTTCTTTCATCTTTATCTTTTTTCTTCTTTTTTTTTTTCTTTTAATTTCAGGTTAATGCGAGAGTATAACCAACCAGGTCACAATATTTGAATTTGTTAGGTAGAGTCCATCATATAGTTGTGTCCCATATCCAAAAGGTGTGCCTTATACCCCTACATTGTGCCCATTAACTGGGAGCACCATAACCCCCACCATTCTCCTCCTCTCTGCCCCCCAACTTGAATTGAAATGAGTTTTTCTCCTATGTGAGCATCTATTAGATCATCTAGTGCCTTCGTATTAGTATTGAGTACATTAGATAGCTGCTTTTCCATTCCTGAGATACTTTACTAAGAAGAATGTGCTTCAACTCAATCCAGGTTAGTACAAAAGATGTAAAGTCTCCATCTTTTTAATGGCTGCATAGTATTCCGTGGTATACCTATACCACAGCTTGTTAATCCATTTCTGAGTTGATGGGCATTTAGGTTGTTTCCACATCTTGGCAATTGTAAATTGAGCTGCGATAAACAGTCCAATGCAAATGTCTTTATGATAAAATGAATTTTTTCTTCTGGATAGATACCTAGTAATGGGATTGTGGGGTCAAATGGGAAGTCTAATTTGAGTTCTTTGAGGATTCTCCGTACTTCTTTCCAAAGAGGCTGCATGTCTTTGCAGCCCCATCATCCTTATCTTCCTAACAGCTGAACATTAGAGCACCAGGATTGAGTTCCAGACATTCCCTCTTCTCCATTTATAGTTAGTCAGTCCCTTAATGGTCACATCTAGTCAGATGGCCCTAAATACCATTGATATGTACACCTATGGATCTCAAAGGAGCTCTTGTCCCCTTGAGCTCTAACCTCGTATATGAAACTGTCTTCTTATCTGCACTTGGGTATCAAAGGCAACTCAAAATTAAACATATCCAAAAATCAAAGCCTCATCCTCCCACCCATTATCAAATGCTTCTCGTTCACTTCTCTCCATCCACCTGAAAAGGGTGAAAACTCTGCAGCCTTAAAGTTACATGTGGCCTTCTAGGTCCTTAGGTGGTGTCTTTTTACTGAATCCAAATTTTCTAGAAAGAAATCATTTTATTGAAAGAGATGCAGCAGAGAAAGATGAAGCTTTTTATGCCTCCTTTAGTGCTTAAAAAAGAACAATCTTACAATCGGAAGGCTGCAAGTTTCCACCCCTCGCTGGATAGTGTATAAAGAAAAAAAAATGTAATTGGCTGGAAGATACAAGATTGGGCAGCTGCATCTGGTGAGGGCCTCATGCTGCTTCTACTCATGGTGAGAATGGAAAGAGGGGGCAGGTGTGTACAAAGAAAGCGAATGACAAGAGAGGGAAACCCAGGAAGCCAGACCTGGGTTTTAACAACCCACTCTCATGGGAACTAATACACTTTGCAAGAGCAAGAATTCACTGTGGAGGGAGGGCATTGATGTATTTATTCATGAGGGATCTGTTCCCAGGAGCCAAACATCTCCCCCTAGGCCCCACTTCCCAACACTGCCACATTTAGGATCAAATTTCAATGTAAGTTTTGGTGGAGACAAACCATATGGAAATCACAGCAACACTCACATGAAATCCTGAAAACCTGTCTTGTCATCTCTATTTTCCAAAGCCTTTACATTCAGTCCATCATTAAATCCTTCCAGTTTTATCTTCAAAATATACCCAAATCCCAACAATTTCCCAAAACTTCCACAGCTACCAACTTCACACCAGACAGACCATCACCTTTGCTGAAATGTTACCATAGTCTCATGCCTATTCTCCGTTTCTGCCCTTCCTCTTAGATTATTCTTGAACAACCAAAAGATTGTGTGAAAGCATAAGTCAGATCATGTCACTACTCTGTTCAAAACATTAAACAGTTCCCCATCTCCCTTAGTATAAAAGACAAAGGCACAGTGGCCTAAAGTCCTTTCCTGAACTGCTCCCCATCACATTTCTGACCTCACCTCCTAACTTCTTCCTGTCACTTACTGTGTATAAGATGACTGTGGTCTTTACATTGTTCCTTGAACTAGTCAGGATGCTTTGCCATAACAGTTCTTCATTTATTGTTCCTTCACCTGTACCGGTCTTTCCCCAGATATCCTCATTGCTTCCTCCTTCAACTCTTTTTTTTTTTTTTTTTTTTTGCAGTTTTTGGCCAGACCTGGGTTTGAACCCACCACCACTGGTATATGGGGCCGGCGCCCTACTCCTTTGAGCCACAGGTGCTGCTCCTTCCTTCAACTCTTTGTTCAAATCCAACCTTTTCAGTTTGGGACTTTCCCCGTGCCCTTTCCTTGCTTTTCATTTTCTCCCCAGCAAGTATCAACATCAAACATACCACATGTGTTTCAATCATTTCCTTTATTGCCTGTGCCCGCCCCCAACAGAATGTAAGACAAGAGAGTGTGTCTGCTTTAGTCTTTTTTGTGTGAAGCAATGACTGAAACTTAATAGGAAAGTGAATAAATGAATGAATGGATGAATGAAGGCTAGCATAAGATACCCTGGGAAGAAAGAGGAGACACAAGTGTGGAAGACAAGAAGGTAGGGAACTTTTCTCTTTATAAAGCAACGCATCCAAACATACTGTGCTGTTCTCTCTCTCCTTCTATCTTAGAGAGAGGAGGGGAAATGACAGAGTGGTAAAGGGAGCTATCCTTAAACAGAGACCATCAGTCCCCCTTAAGGTAGTGTTCTGGGGAAGACAGGATGCCAGACAAAAATCACACCAAAAATCAACATGTAAAAATAAAAAGTTTTGATAATAAGGTGTTGGTGAGGATGTGAAGAAATTGGAATTCTCATACACTGCTGGTGGGAATGAAAACTGGTGTGTCTTTTTTGGAAAACAGCTTGGCATTTTTTCGAACAATTAAACATAAGGTGACCCTGAACCAGTAATTTCATTTCTAGGTATATACCCAAGAGAAAATAAAAACCTATGTCCATACAGAAACTTGTATATGAAAATTTATAGCAGCATTATTCATAATAATGTTTCAAAAGGTAGAAACCACCCAAGTATCCATCATAGACTAATGGAAAACCAACATGTAGTTGATCATACAATGGGATATTATTTGGCGAGGAAGTACTGATACCGCTACAACATGAATGAATTGTGTAAACATTATACTGAAGCAAAAGAAGCCAAGTCACAGAAGACCAAATATATAATGTTATTCCACTTATGTGAAAATCCAGAACAAAATCTATGGAGACAGAAAAATAGATTGGTTTTTGCTTAGGACTGGGAGGAGAATGATAGAAGGATTGGAGATTGATAACCAAAGGACACAGTATTTCTTTTTGAGGTCATGAAAATGTTCTAAAATTGACTATGGTATCTGTGGAATATCAAATCATACATTTTAAATGGATGAACTGTATGGTGAGGGGATTACATTTCAAATAAAGCTGTTAAAAATTAATTCAAGGTGGGTGGAAAACTCATCTTACCCATAGTTAACATCAAAGGCAAAAGGCTGACTTGCCTTTCCATGTGGTCCTCTCTGGCATTCCCACTCCAGAGTTCTCCAACACAATGCTTCCTACATGCGCATATTCTGAATAGTTCTATCATCTCATTTTCAACTTGTTAGACATCCTTCCTCGTCTATGTCTATGTTTCCACGTGTTTTAAATTTTCCCCCTCCTGTAAAAACACACTTTGCTCCAAACTATAATGCAGGGCTCCACGGCAATCATCTGCAACATTCTAAAGGTTTTTGTCAAAAGCCTTGGACTGTATCCCAGAACTTACCATTATTTAATCTAGCTAAAGATGATGGTAGATATCAAAGGGCCTTAAGCATTCAAGGCTTAATATAATTGTTATATTAAATATTATTTCATTCCTTGTCGGTTGCTTCATTCCATGTCAGTTGTATCACACAACCATAGGACTATGTGTTGGGGACTGTGAAAACAACCAGATGTAAAACAGAGACTTATAAAATGTCACAATTAGAAGTGACTCTAGAGATGTTCAAATCCAGTTCTCTCATTTTACAGTTAAGGAAACAAATATTCAAAAGGTAAATAGACTTTTCTAACGTCACTCAATAAAACAGCTATTCCCATGCAAGTCCTTCTATCATTCCAAGCTGATCATCAGTCAGAACTACAGGGAATCAAAAACTCAATGGTTACACACACACACAGAAAACGTCACACAAATGCACTACTACAAGCTGATAGAGTGAATATTAACTTCCATTTCTCTCTTTCTAGCCATAAATATTTTAAATAGTCTTAGATAGCATAAACATTTGGCTATTTCTTTTTATTTTGAATCACAATGGAAAAACAGGGTATCCCAAAAGTCGCCATATGTAGGAAAACAGATATCTTGGAATGTGTTGCCCATGAATGGGAAAGAAGACTTCATGTGTGTGGAAGAGGTGCCCAACATATAGAAAATATTTTGTAAAATTTTGCAATGAATTTTTTGTAGATAAAGGCATATTTAGTCACAATTTCCCATTTTCCCTATGTACATAAGTATAATAATTTTAATAAATTATATGTACCATTAACTATTTGAAACCAATTTATATCAGTTAACCATTTTCTCATATAATTTAATTTTTAAAAACTCTAATATATTAGCCATCTGTTATTAGCATGCCAAGTTTCCCCTGCTTCACATCATAATTGCTAAACTATTGGAAAGTCAACTACAGCAAGGTGCAAACTTTCCCATTGGGTAAAACTGGAAGGCAGCACGTCACAATACCATTCATTCCTCAAATTTTTCATATCACTGCAAAATATCATGATAGTTCAGCTTCCATTTGTGACGTGAGGTAAATTTTGTGTTCTGTTTAAAGCAACATAATTTCATAAGCTTCTTTGGAAAAAAGCAAATTGTGGCATTAATTAGAAAAAACATTTTTTCCTTTTGTTAATCAACCAGATTCCACCCTATAGAAGAGAACATATTTAGGCTACTCGAAAATAACAAAAGTCTCAAACTTCATCACAATTGGCATCTTGACATTTAATTAATAAATTGAAACATCACAACACGTGAGTTGTCTTACTACCACAGCAAACAACCATTCAATGCACTATTCAAATATGAAGAACATTTCATGTTAATTAAATGTAGAAATTACTAATAAATATGTGTATCCCAGAAGGGTGGGATAAGTTATTGTTTTCATCATTTGAAGAACATGGAAATCCAATTTCCCTCTAACTTCTCCCAGTGCCTTTTTTTTGTAAAGAACCTAAACCTAGCACGTTTAATCCCTAGCAATAACTTGAATTCAGTGTCTTTGCCAAATGCACAAGGAAAGAATCTGAGATTCTCACCATCACGTTATCATTATGAAGTGGATGTATCGAGGTCTTCTAGTGAAGGGAGAATTTCAAAAGCAGGAAAAATGTGGTAGAACAGTGGGGGAAGACTTTCAGGAACCCACTGCTTTATTTCTTCGACCTGGCAGCAACTTGCGCTAATGAAACTCAGGTGGCCATTAGCTAGCAAGCCCTGCAATGCTACCCTCAGTGACGACAATGAGGGCTCCCCCAAGCCTCACAGAGAGAGGTGTTACTTTAAAGAGAAACTACAAAAAGTAAATAGGATCATATTACAGTGCAGCACCCATGGCTTCAGGGCAAAACATAAAGTTATTTCACCTCGACTACCTTTGAAAAGCCCAGGCATACTGAATTACATACATTTCTCCTGCATGAGACATGAACACAGTGTTTAAACCCGTTCCTGAACCTAACAAATGATGACCTGGTGCAAAGATGAACAGATGCAGTTATGAAATGAATGGATTTTCTCCTTTCATTTTCATACTTTCAGTTCCACGAGCAGGTATTACTTACAGCCTTCCTTGGCTCTCACACAACAGGTTTTCCGCCTCTGTTATGTGAGTTACCCTCAAAATGTGCTTTCAACCTGGATGTTAGCTCTGAAAGCATTGCTGCTACAAACTCATGTACGCGTCTGCCTGAAAATTAAGCATGTTTTAGTTCTAAAATACTAGTCAGTTGACTCTGGTTTGGATGTCATTGCTGAAGACAAGACTCTTGGTTCTGGTGTTCCTTAAGCCCACATTTCCAGGTTTGGGGGCCACTGTACAAGCTCCCGAAGCAAGCCGTCTACTCCAGGGCTGGGACTTAAGTAGGTATCGCAGAGCAAACCCAGACGCCAGCGAGCAATTCTTCCTTATAACTGTATTCAGCTGCACATTTTTTTTAAAAAAAATGATTTTGAAACTTCCAGACAGTAAAACAATTTCACAGCATACGAAATAACGTAATCATGAGACATAGCAAATAGAAAGAATTAAGTATTTCCCTTACCTGGATCATGGAAAGGCACCAGAGCAAAGTTGAAAAGAGGTCTCTTAGGTCTTTTCAAAGACGTCTCCAAAATTTTGGAAGCCCCTTCAATAACCTGAACTAAATCATCATACATGGAACCCGTCACATCAAACACAAAAGCCAAGGTCGAGGCCCCCTCGGGAATTTCCTCAGCCCTGATCTCTGCCTGGGGGCTCGCATCTTGAGCTAGGGAAGAAAAAAGATGAGCCAACAGGAATACTGTGCGGACAACTTCCCGGGAAATCATTTTCTTTTTCTATTTTTTTTTTTTTTCTGTGTGTTTTGTTTTTGCTGAGCGCCTAAGCCCTTTTCAGCAGCAGGCGGACGTTTTCCTCGCAGAGAAACTGATCAGACTCGCTCAGTCCCCGAACCCGCAAAGGGTCTGGCGCTGAGAATCGGACCGGGACGGGAACCACACTCGAATCCCTCCAGGGCTGGGCAGGGCAAGGATGCGGCAGCTTTTGTCCGGACGCGGCTTCCTCCGAGACTGCTATCTGCCCGCGGGCCCCGGGCGGCCGGTGAGCGAGTGCGGGCAGCGCGCGGGGGCCATGCCCCGGGGCAGCTCTGAGCCTGCGGCGCCGCGGCCCGAGTCCCGCCGCCGTCGCCGCCGCCGCCGCTGCTCTCCCGCCGGGCCGGCGACTGAGGCTCCCGACTTCGCACAGCTCCGCAGCTCCCCAGCGAGCAGGGGAAGCCTGTCTCGGCCCCGCCTCCCGATTGGCCAGTCGCCGCTCCCCTCCTTTGCTCGGGAGCCCCCCCGAGGGTGACTTCTCCCTCTACTGATTCCAGGGTCAGTTCAGTCCCTGGGAAGCGTGTCCACAGTCGGGTCCGCTCCCCGCGGCCACTGCGCCTAACCTTCCAGACCCCAGGGCCAACAATGGCTTTCAAGAACGTGTGGCAGAGCCCCAGACCGAGGGACACCGCACTAACTAGCACAAAGGGAATTCTGTTTCTCGAACGTAGCCAACGCTGCTTCCCACACCTCTTCCATAATCCTCGGTCCCCGAAGCCATGAGCCCCGACCCGGACTTCTCCTGTCCCCTCAGCCCCTCAACTCAGCCCAGCCAGGAGGGGGAGCTGGAAAATGCTCTGAGCTGGGCGGTAGCCACACTGTCACTCTTTGATCTCCCCGGGGACCGTGGAGCTGGGGGAAGGGAGGGAGGAGACAGCTGGAGGGACGAGAAGCCTGAGGAAAAGGAAAGGGGCTTAAGGGGGCTGTTGAGGGGAATGAGAGGGACAGCAAGAACTGGGGACTCGGTGACTGTACCGGGAACGACGGTAGATGGGAAGGAAGCCGGCTGTGCACAGCAAGGAAGTCTAGAAGAAAGGCCTGGGAGGGGGATGCGAGAGGTGCAGGGGCAGAGTGAGACGTATGCAATTCATACTAAAGAGAAGACTGCTTCCTTATCTTACTATCAGCATTCCCATTTGCTGAGCCGTGTGAATGCCCTGCTTTGCACGCGTCGCCCCCATTTCACATTTCCTCCCCTAGGACAGCCATGTGTCAGGCCTCAGCCATAGATCCATTAAAAGGGCCCCCTCTATGACATTTTTTTGCCAATAAATAAGGAAACCTCGCCCCGGAAAACATGACACAGTTTTTCTGTGATTGTAATTAGTACATACTTTACAATACTAATAACAGATAAACAAAGAAATCCAACCATGAGCTAAGGATTCAGTGCTTCATTTTAATAAAAAGGGGTTTTCTTCGCAGAAAAGGAGTCTGACTGGATCTCAGCATTGGAAGAGGAGCAAAAAGCTTGATGTCCTTTTGCATGCGTTAAAAGACCACCCATTCCACACCGATGCGTTCTGAGGAAGAGCGGGCTCCCATGAACCTTTTACGGTCTGCAACTGTCTTCTCTTTCAGCCCCTGCGGCTGCGGAACCTGAGTTTATGACTCCTATAAGTCATGTCACTTAAAAGTAGCAGACAGGCCATTGGGGTTGAGTAGGAATATGAGAGGAAAGGGGGAAGGTACTTTCTTTGCCGATGATATTTAGAGACTGCGGTTGGAGAGGCCCGTTCCTTTGTTGATTTAAACAAGATTGCATTCTAAGTCCTAGAGACCTGAGCTACACCAGGTGCTCTGGGGAGGCCATACAGCTTAGTGACTAAGAGTTCTGGGTCAGATAGCCAGGGTTCAAAGCCCATAACAACTGAGTTACCTAACTTCTTCGGGCCTTGTTTACTGATTTACAAATAGAAGTAACTACGATAGCCTCCACCTAATAAGGACTAAATAAACGATCTGTAAATGTTCACATGAACATGAAAAGAATGCTTTGGGGAGGAATGGTCTATAAATGTCAATTAGCTCAAGGTCTTTAATAGTGTTGTTTAAATCCTTTATATCCTTGCTGATTTCTGCCTTCTTCTTCTATCAGTTATTAAGAGTGGTATTGAGGCGTGGCGTCTGTGGCTCAACTGGCTAAGGCGCCAACCACGTACACCTGAGCTGGCAAGTTCGAATCCAGTCAGGGTCCACCAAACAACAATGGCGGCTGCAACCAAAAAAATGGCCAGGCGTTGTGGCGGGCACCTGTAGTCCCAGCTACTTGGGAGGCGGAGGCAGGAGACTCGTTTGAGCTCAGGAATTGGAGGTTGCTGTGAGCTGTGATGTCACAGCCTCCATCCAGGGTGACAGTTTGAGGCTCTGTCTCAAAAAAAAAAAGAGTGGTATTGAAATCTTAATTGCTATAGTTGTGGATTTGTGGATTTCTTCCAGCAGTTTTATGAGCGCTTGCTTCATGCATTTTCAATCTCTGTAATTAGATGCATAAGCACTTAGGAATATGCTGTCCTCTTAAGTTACCTTCATTTTCCCGAATAGTATTCTTTGTTCTGAAATATATTTTGTCTGATATTAATATAGCCCCTTAAGATTTCTTTTCAGTGTTGCATAGTATATCATTTTCTATGCATTCACTTTTAACTATTTTTGTCCTTATATTTAAAGTGTCTTTTTTATAGTCACCATACAATTGGGTTTTGCTTTTTCATGCAATCTAACAATCTCTGCCTTTTATCATTTATACTCAATATGATTATGAATATGACTGAGTTTAAATCTCTGACTTGCTATTTGATATCTGTTTGTACCATCTGTTATTTGTTCACTATTTTCATAGGGTCTTGGGGGGTTTTTGCCTTCTTTTGGATTGATTGAATATTTTTATGATTCTATTTTATCTCCATTGCTAGCTTATTAGTTACAACTTTATTTTAGTGGTTGCTTTAGGGCTTAGAGTATATAACTTTATTAGTCTTCTTTCTAGTGATATTATATCATTTTCTATGTAAGAAACTTACACTAGAATACTTTGATTTCTCCTATCCTTTCAACATTTTGTTGCCATTGTTGTCATTCATTTTTATTGTACATTACTATATTTTAAGCCCCATACTACATCAATGTTATTTTTTGCTTATATGTCAATTATCTTTTATGTGATCTAAATATTAAGAAAAGATTGATGTATTTGCCCGTGAAGTTCCCATTTCTTGTAGTGTTCACTTCTTTGTATAGATCCAGATTTCCTTCTCCACAGGGTCTTACTTTAATATTTCTAATAATGCAGTTCTGCTGGAGACAAATTCTTTCACTTTTATATGTTTGAAAAAGTCTTTATTTCACCTTCGTTTTTGAAAGTTTTTTTTTTTGCTGAGTAAACAATTCTAGGATGACAAGGTTTTTATTTTTCTTCAGTACTTACTGTCTTCCACTAGTACTTTCATATATTGCTTCTAGTGAAAAATCTCTATCATCTTTGTATTTTCTCCTCTGCATAAAATATGTCTTTTTTGTCTTGCTGTATTAAGAGTACTCTTATTATTACTATTTTTGAGCAATTTGATTATGATATACCTTGGTGTGGTTCCCCTCATATTTTTTGTATTTGGGATTGATAAGCTTCTTTAATTTACTATCACTAAATTTAGAAATTTAAGGCCATTACTTCTTTTTTTTTTCTGTCTCCTTCTTCCTTTCCTTTGGAAACTCTGATTACACACATATAAGGCCACTTGAAGTTGTTCTACAGCCTACTGATGCTCTGTTCTTTTTTAAAATTTTATTTTCTTTTATTACTGTGCATTATTTTGATAGTTTCCATAACTATATTCTTCAAGTTCACTAATTTTTTTTCCTTCTCCCCTGTCTAATCTGCCATTTGTCCCACCCACTACATTTTTCATCTCAGATATTATAGTTTCATGTTTAGAAATTTGATTTGGATCTTTTTTAT
This sequence comes from Arctocebus calabarensis, assembly GCA_963573935.1. NCBI lineage: Eukaryota > Metazoa > Chordata > Mammalia > Primates > Lorisidae > Arctocebus > Arctocebus calabarensis. The sequence goes on along the minus strand of CAUYON010069544.1, from coordinate 6,576 downwards.
ATCTTCCTTGTCTCATTTTAAGTGTATGAATAGATAGGCTAGAGCACAGTCATAATAATTTTTTCAGTGTGTTGGTTTGGTAATTTTAACATCTGCAGCAGTTCTGGGTCAGTTTCAATCAATCAATTTTCCTCCTTGTCATGAGTGTATTTTATTATGTCTTTTCGGGTCTTGTAATCTTGGAATATCATACATTGTTTTACCATGTGGGATACTAAATATCTATGCATTCTTATCAAAATTCTTGGACTTTGTTCTGGAACAGAATTAAGTTATGCAGAAGTAAAACGGTTTGATTCTTTGGGGCCTTGCTATTCAAATTTGTTAGATAAAATCAGAGCAATATTCTCTCAGGGCTAATTATTTCCCATCACCAAGGAAAGAAACTTCTGTGTGTTCTACTCAGCACTCCACAAATCATGATGTGTCCCAGTCTGACGGGAAATGAAAGTTTAGGGTGTATGATCCTAGGGCACAGGCACAAAGGGTGGAGAAAATGAAGTGCAGAAGAAAGTAGAGTCTATATAAGGGTACATGAACAAATTATTTGTTTATAGAAGATCTTTCTTTTGTAGCTTCTCTACCATCCTGAAATCCAAGTGAGCAGAAGCACTTAAGAATGTGTTTAAGATTCATAATGCACTGTGGTAGGGAAAGAGGGTAACAAAGAAAGGAACATTCAATGCCCTTTAAAACTAATTTGCACAAATTATCAACACATTGAATCCCACAAAAGCATAAATGTATTCATGATCTATTATATAACTTAATAAAAAAAAAGATTTAAAAAAAAGTATTTTTAGTCACATACATATAAATGTAGAAATACACATGTATCCTTCATAATCCCAAATGCATTTCTCTGCTTGAGTCTCATATAATTAATGACTTAATGATAGGAGTACAGTATAGACAAACTCGGGCTCTGTGATTCCTTTTCAATAAAGTTTGGTCTCTATCAAAAGGCAGATAGATCTCTGTAAACAAGGTAGCCCCCTGTACAGAAATCTTATTTATACTCTAGAATGAATGAATCCCTAAAAGTAAGTTTTGCCAGGCAGTCAGCTAAGAATACCAAGAATGTAAATTGAGAGAAAATGATTGAGTTAGGAAAAGGGCACAGTCCAAGATAAGGAAAAGAGGAGACAGGCAAAAAACCAGCCAAACAAAAAACAAACAAACAAAAACCCAGGGACACTTAAGTGAGAGTATTGCCCAGAAATAATATATGAAGTTATGAATAACAAGTATCCAATAAACTGACCTAGCAGTCCTAATGCAAGAAATTCTTGAGTGTTATACAATGTTATCCCTTTTTGACAATAATTGAAATCCATTACAATGGTATAGTTAACCTGAACCCAGCTTTGCTGTCTCTAAACTCAAAACTGTACTCAGTCCATAACTTATTCATTCCTCAAAAAAATCTCTGGAATACCTTTTATTTGACCAGGGATTATGCTAAGTACTAGAGAGAGAAAATTCAGTCCCTGTCCTCATAGTACTTACTGTTTAGCAAGGCTGAGCAAACAGATCTCTCTGGAAGATTAAACCTAGCCAGCTAGGGAAGCAACTAGGACAGCCACCTTGCCCAGGAAAGACAGGTGGAGAGGAGCCGGGGAGTGACCTAAAAAATATGGCATCTCAATTAAGTGTACAATATGTAGAAATATGTAGAAATTTAGCAGGCCTCAGTTGGGGAAGGAGTACAGATGGAAGGACACAGCCCATAGAACTACAGGTAAGGTTGGAAGGTGGGGAAAGAGTGAGAGAGGAAGTGAAGCATGGATGATTGGCAGCCTTAACTACCAGTCACAAGGGATCGGATTACATCTTAAAGTCACATAAAGACATGGAATGATTTTAAGCTGAAGAGGAAAAAGATTACAGTTATACTTTAGCAAAATCAATTGATGTGTAAAAGATGAAATAAGGGAAATAAACTTGTTACAGTAATACTATTAATGACATCTTTCATCTAAGGAAACTAAGACTAGGAAAGTTTCAGCAATTTGCCTCAGATCATTGCAGATCCTTGACTTGAACCCAAGCAACCTTACTCCAGTCCCCTGCTTTCCACTGCTTTGCAATGCTGCCCTCTGGCTATAACTTATGAGGACCTGAACTAAATTAAAAGTAAGGGATAACATAAGGAGAGACTGTGAATACAGGAGCAAAATGTTTTGTTTTTTAATGAAAAGAGCTGATAGGTACCTTCACACAAGTACAACCCCCCCCAAAAAAAACCACCCTTTAAAGGCTCTTTTAAGTAATCCAGCACATTTTCAGCAACATCAATACTGAAATTCTGTCTCCAATTTAGTTTTCTCCCTTGAAATTCTTCTACCTACTCTGAAAGAAGTAGCCTGTGCTTACTGGTTAAGTATTTTAAATGATCACCTAATTGGAGGCATTCATTCACCCTGGACTTGATAAACCCCAGCTCAGAAAAACTTTGTCATTAGGGTTGAGAAGATAATTGCTATAAAACAGTATGCATATATTCTGCATTATGGTGAACTGCCTCCTTCAAATAACTCCTTCATTATCATTCCTTCCCAGAATGTCTGGTTCTCTATGTATTGAGGTCCAAGTTATTTTCCATTTGCTATATAGCACATTTCTACAGGGTAAGTAACTTGTTACTACCGTTGAATTTCAAGTAAAGCACTTTCGCACTGACAGCAATCATTATAGTTGGCACTGCTATGACACTATAAAATGAAAAATTAATTTATATTATTTATTCTTCTGTCTTCTCCCTTAAGAAGGCAATAAAAAAACAGAAAGTCATTGTGTCATAACTGAAAAATTAATCACATCAAACATTCTCTTATACTAATCAAGTTATAAGTCAGGAATTAGCTTATATAAAACAGATGTTTACAGTCTTATTCTCCTTTAATACTAAAGTCAAGAGAAGAAAGCCCAGAATAATTATGGCAATGCCTACTTTGGGGAATGTAACACCCTGCTTTTACTTTTGTTAATGAAGCCAGGAAGCCTGTGCTCGGGGAGAGGGATGGGCAGAAGGAGAAAAAGCACCAAGATCCTAAATTTCTACTCCTTGTATAGGCAAAATTCCCATTGTCTGTAATGGACAAGAAGTAGGCTGCCTAAGGAAAAGGGAGGTGGCTCACAGTGAGTGCTGGAGGACACAGGAAACCAGGAGTCTGGTGGCTCATCCAAAGGGAGCCTCCCTGTGGCTCAACTGATACCCCAGTTCCCTGGGATTCTGGTCTGGGTTTCAGTTATGATCTTCTCCATAAGGACCTCAGCTATCTACTCCCCTTTCCACTTGAAAATAAAAATCAGGAGGCCTACAGGTAGTCCTCCTACTGTTTGGGAAAGAAGCAGTATGAGGCCTAACTGAACCTTAACCAACAATGCCTCTGAACGGGACACTTGAACCAAGAATGCCTCTGCTTTACTTTCTGAAAAAAAAAACAAAATGAAGAAATTCAAATTTATCCTCCATGACCCCTTTCCAGATGTCCTCTCCACACCCACACCCACATACACCACACACACACAGGTAGTTGCTGCCCCCATAAAATCAGGGCCCAGGCAACTCTCACACTCAGTCTTTTCTTTTCCTTCATCCTAATTCAAAAGCTGGGGGCGGTGCTGTGGCTCAAAGGAGTAGGGCACAGGCCCCATATGCTGGAGGTGGTGAGTTCAAACCCGGCCCTGGGCAAAAACTGCCCAAAAAAAAAAAAAAAAAAAAAGCTGGAAAGGATTTTAGAGATAATTTTTCTACTCTAAGACTTTCATTTTGCCGACAGAAATTGAAGGCCCAAAGAGTGGGTGTTCTAAGTTCTCACACACATACACACACACACAAAAATTTTGAGATAGTGCAGGAACTACATTTTGAGCTTGTGATTATCACTCTTGCTTGATGTACTAATATTTGTCGAGTGTTTACAATGTTCTATGAATTATTTTAAGTGCTCTGTATGAATTAACACATTTAATCACCTTTGATCCTCATTACAAAACTATTAGGTAATTAATATAATGATTCTTGTTTCATAGAAAAAGAAATTGAAGATGAAATTCACACAAAAAGGTTAGGTCATCTGTCCTAGTTCTTACAACTCATCCTTCTTCTGCCTCTAGTCTGTTTTCCCTATTGCTGTATTTTGTAGCAAAATTAAATATTTTAACAATGAAACCTTGAAATACACAATTACTATATAGTATGTATGTTGCAAATTTTCATCATTAATATGTTAGAGACACTGCATTGTTTTTTTCAGGAAAAAATGACGAGCTGTTTGGGTTTCCTTTGCTTTGTGAATTACTTACGAAGCATTCGTTGGTCTTGAATGAGCTTTTCTTGCCCCTGAACAATTTTATGAGTTTTTTCTTATTATTATTTTTTTTTTTTTTGAGACAGAGCCTCAAGTTGTCACCCTAGATAGAGTGCTGTGGCATGACAGCTCACAGCAACCTCCAATTCCTGGGTTCAAGTGAGTCTCCTGCCTCTGCCTCCCAAGTAGCTGGGACTACAGGCGCCTGCCACAACGCCCAGTCATTTTTTGGTTGCAGCCGTCATTGTTGTTTGGTGGGCCCAGGCTGGATTCGAACCCGCCAGCTCAGGTGTACGTGGCTGGGGCCTTAGCCTGTTGAGCCACAGGCACTGAGCCTTTTTATTATTATTTACAAATTCAAACTAGTTCTATATTTTATTCATTTTTATAAACACGGTGTTTTGTTCATTTTTATATGGTAGGAATTCAATAATGTTTCTTTAATGAATTGCTGGATTCGTTAGGATTAATAATAACTGCCTTCTGAATATTTTAAGTGTATCCTTAGCACATTGATAAAGTCATGTATATGAACACATTTAATATTAAAAATAAAGATGTCTATAACCAACTCAAATATGAACAAAACAAGCTCAGAATGGCAAGCAGTTTGCCTAACGTAACATTCAGGGAATGTGGTACAGCCAGGAATAAAATCCAGATCTTTCAGGACTCTTTCCAGTCCACTTCATTGCCACCATGCAGAATAATGTGAGCATTAGCCTAAACATGACATTCCTAGAAAATTAATTGTTCTACAGAGAAAGTTATTCATTCTAAGGCTAAAATAATTGTTTAAATCATTGTACTTAGGTGAAACATTGGTACTTAATTCCAGGTAGCTAATTAAAGAATTGTAGAAGTGAGGACAATGTAGTAGAATATAACTTAAAAAATAAAATAAAAGCTCATTTTTAAAAAGGAATAGCCTGGCATGGTGGCTCACGCTTACAATCTTGGCACTCCAGGAGGCCAGGAAGGTGGATTGCTTGAGCTCAAGAGTTCAAGTCCAGCCTGAGCAAAAGTAAGACCTGTTCTACTAAAAAGAAAAAAACTAGCCAGGCATAGTAGCAGACACTTGCAGTCCCTGCTACTCAGGAGACTGAGGCAAAAGGATTGCTCAAACCCAGGAGTTTGGGGCTGCTGTGAGCTGTGATGCCAAGGCACTCTACTCAGGGTGACAGAGTGAGACTCTATCTCAAAGGAATAAAATAAATTAAGATAAAGAAAAGTATAAAGTTGGTTAGAATATCTAACCACTCATCTGATTATTAAAAGGAAACATGCATTGGTGCCTTTGAGCTCTCTTCATTAACCATAACGGGTAAGAGAAGTGGGCAGATCAATGATCTAATAAGTACTTACTTGACGTTTAAGAACATGAAAAGGTATTGGAAGACAGTATGGGTGGTAGAGGTAACCTACTTCTGTTTTTACCTTGATTATAAGAGTGATTTTTTTTTTTAAGAATGAAATCTTTTTTGTTTCTTTTTCAGACCTGTTTCTCTTCAAAATAGAGATTTTTTTCAGGTTAAGTCTTTAATTATGAGTACAAGGAATCCCAAACTTCAGGGAAGAAAAAGAGCTTTGAAAATTATCAAAACACCTATTATTCTAGACAGCTGGGAATCTGTCCTATTTGTGAAAAATAGAAAAAATTCTAACTTATTACCTTGTGTTCCAACATTCCATAACTCCCTTTTTCAGAATATTTTCTTTATATTTCTCCTAAAATAATTTAAGCTTCTTTCTTCTTCTTATGTTTTCAGAAGAACTACAGCTGGTCACAAGCTTCCACATATTTCTTTTCTATACCAATTAACGAAGGAAGAAAGGTGTTGGCTTCAGTAATAACAAACCAGGCCCAGGCCTTCTCCGTTTACTTTATCTTTTCCTTCTTAAATAACTTACTCCTTTTTAAGTCTCATTAATCCAAAGGGCAGTAAATAATTCCAGATTCCTCTGAAAAAACAGAGGCATACATCGTGAAAACTAGTTTTCTATCTTTCTTTCCTTTTTATGTTCAGCCTATACTCAGTTAAATCTCCATTTTTTTTTAAAGTAAAAAGTCCCACCAGGCTCATGCCTGTAATCCTTTTTTTTTTTTTTTTTTTTTTTTGTAGCGACAGAGTCTCACTTTATCACCCTTGGTAGAGTGCCGTGGCGTCACACTGCTCACAGCAACCTCCAGCTCTTGGGCTCAAGCGATTCTCTTGCCTCAGCCTCCCGAGTAGCTGGGACTACAGGCGCCCGCCACAGC